>VXAK01009526.1:8352-20388 GCA_013399435.1 Arenaria interpres
CGGGCGGGGGCCGCATCCCGTCCCCGGCCCCCCCCGACTCATGCTGGCCCGTCTGTCCGTCCGTCCATCCCGGCTTCCTGTTTTGCTCCGCGCGCCGTGAACGCCCTCCGGCTTGGCAGCTCCTCCGGGACCGGGCCCCCGGGAGGTGCTGCGGGGCGCTGGCCCCCGGGCCCCAGACACCGAGACCCCTCTCCCCGCCGGGCCGGGGCAGGGTCTGGCTGTGCAGAGGTGGCGGTGCGGCCACGGGGGCTGCCTGCTCCCCCCGGCCCACAGCTCGTCGCTCCGTGTCCCCTCTGGCTCCCTCCGGCCCTGCCGCGGGCATCCTGTCCCTCCACGCCGCCTGCCGTGGGGACCCCTCGCCCGCCCCCTTTGCCAGGGTCCCGCTCTGGGGGATCTCCCCCCTCCGCTCGGCGGCCTGAGGCGGTGTGTTGGGGACGCGAATGGCAGCCGCGAGCTGCGGGAAGGGCTGTGAAGGGACCTGGTGACCCACAGGCGGCTGCAGTTGCCCAAGGGCCGGAGGAGCGAGTGGCCAAGGTGTGTTCAGCCCGGTGCCTCCCCCTGCACTTTGCCCTCCGGTGCCGCGATGGCTCCTTGGGCGGGGGGAGACCTTGTCCCCGCTGTCAGAGGAGGGATTGTCTGCAGCCCAGGGTCTGGGACCCCAGGAGCTGGTGACCACAGGAGACGACAGGCCCCTGGGCTGCCAGGGCCACCCAGCACCCATCGTGGTGCCCTGGGGCCTCCGTGGGGCTGTTGCTTTTGGGTTGAAAGACAGCGTGAAAAGTCTGTGTGAGGTCCAGGGACACCGTGGCCTGGACAGATGCCACCGCTGACCCCAGGTAGCCCCAGCTTTTGGGGGCAGGAGGATGCTCGGGGCTCCCAGCGAGCAAAACAGCCACGGGAGGTACTTGCCTGGGCTGCCATCGTCGGCTGGAGGCAGGTTGCCAGCCCCCACGGTGTGGTCCTCCCACCCTTCCAAAGGCCATTCTGGGGATGTCAGGAGGTGCTTGTGCACAAAGGGGACAGTGCTGTCCCCTGGGAGGGGGCTGCCTGCAGCGAGGTGGCTGGGAGCCGAGCCTGGCTGGGGTGCAGGGCGGAGGGGACCCCCAGGGCAGCAGCCAGGGACCAGCTCTGTGGTGCTACAGGAAAAGTTAGTTGAAACTTAGCACTAATACACATGATTTCTATAATAGTGGGGTCCCCTGCAGCAGGAGCAGTTGCCTCCCCATCCCTGTGGGGTTCCCCTTGAGCTGTGGGGCAGGTGAGCCCCGCTGCGCTGGTCCCTGCCGGGGTAGAGCTGTCCCAGAGGGGCCTGGGGGGACATGGGGTGGTGGCATGTTCTCCTGGGCTCTCTGCAGTGACCCTTACGCTTTCAAGCAACCAGCGCCCCAGTAGCGCTGGAGCGAGTCGTGATGGCCCCGGCGTGGGCAGGCAGCGTGCCAAGATTGAATCCCCTGCCCTGTGGTGAGGGCTGGCCATGGCTGTGCACAGTGAGCCCAGGCCTTTGGTGGTGGGGACGTCCTGGCCACGCAGCTCTCCACGGTCAGATGCCAGGGTCCTGCTATGCTGGCCACCGCGTTGCTGTGCTCGGACCTCCGAGTGTGCAGTGGGGCCTGAGGGATGGAGAGCAGCTGCTGTAGGGAGGGGGGCCCTTGCCCACTGACTTGGGGACACCGGTGTCCACCACGTGGCTCCATACCATCCCCGTGGCTGGGCAGCTGCAGGGTTACCCCTTCCTGGTGTCCGTTGGACACGTCCCTTGGATGCAGTTGTACTTCCTGAGCGGTTTTGACCGTATCCACCAGGCTGCAGGTCTGTGCTGGCGCTGAGGCCTCTTCCGAGGAGCAGCAGACAGAAACCTGCCAGTGCTGTCACCGTACTTACCCCTGCAAGTCCTGGGTGTTTGGTCCATCCCCACTTGCTAACGCAGAGCCCGTGACTGCTGGCGACGGCCCCTCCAGGTCCTGGCCGTGCTGGGGTCGTAGCTGTGCCACCCTGGGGCTGCTTGTTGGCCTCCATGGGCAGCCTCCTCTCCGGGCTGCTGGGGATGCTGGCCCCGGGGCTGCAGAGGGTCCCAGCCCTTCAAGTGAAGCGCTGGGGAGCTGTGTGCTTGGGGGCAGTGCTGGGGGGGTGCAGGTGGTGGGGGGCACACTGCCAGAATCGGTGTCTCTGGGCTGGGGCCGGTGCCTGTGGGGCAAACCAGCTCCCGCAGCAGTGCCCGGTGAGTCCCGGTGCTTCCCGGGGCAGGGCTGAGCTCTGCTGTCGGGGGGGAGGCCTGGGGGAGGCCCATCTGCCCCTCAGTGGGGTCTGACCGTCCTCTCTCCCCACAGGCCTACAACATCCACGTGAACGGGGTGCTGCACTGCCGCGTGCGCTACAGCCAGCTCCTGGGGCTGCACGAGCAGGTAGGGACCCCTCTGTCCCCCATGGGAGCTGCTGTCAGTGTCCCCCCAACCCTGCAGGGACACGCTGCGGGCAGGGACCTGGGCTGTGCGGCTGCTGTGGGAAGGCAGCTCTGTCGGGAGGGACCTGGGAATCCTGGTGGACACCAAATTACCCATGGGCCAGCAAAGTGCACTTGTGGCCAAGAAGGCCAGTGGTCTCCTGGGGGGCATCAAGAAGAGTGTGGCCAGCAGGTGGAGGGAGGTCATCCTCCCCCTCTGGTCTGCCNGGGCGGGTGGCAGGAGGATGGGGCCAGACTCTTCTCAGTGGTGCCCGCGGACAGGAAAAGGGGCAACGGGCAGAAACTAGGACACGGGAAGTTCCGTCTCAACATGAGGAAAAGCTTCTTTCCTGTGAGGGTGGCAGAGCCCTGGAAGAGGCTGCCCAGAGAGGGTTTGGGGTCTCCTTCTCTGGAGACATTCAAACTCACCTGGACACGTTCCTGTCCAACTGCTCTGGGTGGCCCTGCTCTGGATGGGGGTTGGAGGAGATGATCTCCAGAGGTCCCTGCTGACCCCGACCACTCTGGGATTCTGTGCTGCTTCAGAGCCAGAGTGTCGGGTGCTGCGCTGGCCATTGGCAAGTGTGTGCTGCTGCAGGGCCAGCCAGGGTCTCATTCTCTGTTCCTTGGTGTGGGGCGCAGGCCTCCTCTCCTTCTCTGTGATGTCCTCCTGGCTTCTTGCAAACTGCTCTCTGCCCCTTTGGATGAGGAACACTGGGAAGCTCTCTGCTCCCCTTGACCAGGCCCTAGAAATCAGCTGGGGTGGGGGGATCAGAGCAGCCCCCCTCTCCTTAGGGGCTCCCACAGCACTCTGCTCTCTCCCCAGTTAAGGAAAGAGTATGGCGCTAACGTGGTCCCAGCCTTTCCCCCAAAGAAGATCTTCACGCTCACCCCGGCAGAGGTAGAGCAGCGACGGGAGCAGCTGGAGAAATACATGCAGGCTGGTAAGTGGGTCTGCCCCGTGCCATGGCTTGGCTGCTCTGGGCACTGGGGCACTGCCCGCACCCTCCTCCCCACGCCGCTCCGCTTGCTCTGGCCCCTCTTGATACTCCCAGCAATGCTCTGGTATTCGTTGGCCTTGTCTAATGGATGTTGGCCATTGCCAAGGGGCACTGCCAAGGCTGCTCCTCCATCCCAGCCCCGTCCCTTTCCCGGTGCTGGCAGCGAGTCTCACCCATGGGGAGTCCCTCATGTGGACGCTTATTCTGGGTGCAAACTGAGGGTCCGCAGAGCGTGGGTCTGCGGTGTGGGTCCCTGCCCCTTCCCACATAATGCCTGCCTCCTTCCTCATCTTTATCCCCCCGCAGTGCGGCAGGACCCGACGCTGGGAGGCAGCGAGACCTTCAACAGCTTCCTGCGCAAGGCCCAGCAGGTGGGGGGCAGGAGCCGCAGGACCTGGGGGGCTGTGGGCGCAAGTGCCAGCCACCAGATGGTTTGAGGGGGTCTGAGGGTGGCTGGTGGAGGGGGAGCCGGGGTGCCAGCCCTGTTTCTCTCCCCAGGAAACGCAGCAGATACCCACGGAGGAGGTGGTGCTGGAAGTGCTGCTCTCCAACGGCCAGAAGGTCAAGGTCACCATCCTCACCTCGGACCAGACAGAGGACGTCCTTGAGGTGCCAAAGCTCTTGTGCTGGGTGGGACTGGCCCCTCCTGCTGAGTTCTGGGGTTCCCCATGTGTGCAGGGGTTCCCTCACCCTGGGCCCCCCTGCCTTGTCCCTACCCCAGAGCAGGGTTGTCTTGGCGGGGGGCAAAGAGCAGTGGAGCTAGAAAGGGTGTCCTGATGTGCTCATGGCCCTCTGGGGGCCCAGACTGATGGTGGGAGGCCCCCAGCTGTTTCATGGTGGCAATGAAACAGCCACCCTGGGCCCCACTTGTCCCCTTGTCCCCCCTGCCCTGTCCTCAGCACAGCAGAGACACTGCCTTCCTGCGCTGGGAGTCCCCAGAACCTGATGTAGAAGGGCAAGGATGTAGAAATGCCGCCTCTGTGCGGAAAGTGGTGACTTCCTGCTCTCGCTCCCAGGCTGTGGCCTCCAAGCTGGATCTGCCGGATGACCTGGTCGGCTACTTCAGCCTCTTCCTGGTGAGGGAGACCAAGGACGGAGCTTTCTCCTGTGAGTGGAACACGCTGGGGACGGTCCCGTGGGGGCTGTGATGGGATGTCTGCCCTGGGAGAGGGAAAGTGGTGCCCTGCATGATTGGACCCCTGGGGGGGAGTATCCAGGGGGGTCCCCCGGGGTGCCCTGGCTGGCAGGGGTCCAGCGGGCTCCCATGGCCCCGAGCTGCTGCTGAGCTGCTGTGTCCCCGCAGTCGTGCGGAAGCTGCAGGAGTTCGAGCTGCCGTACGTGTCCGTCACCAGCCTGCACAACCCCGAGTTCAGGATCATCCTGCGCAAGAGGTGAGCGGCAGGGCCGGGGGGCAGCAACTGCTGGAGCAGTGGGGCAGTGTCTGGGGGTCTGCAGAGGGACCGCTCCCCTCCTGCCATCGCCGCCTGCAGGGTACTTCAACCCCCAGGAATGCATCTGGGCCACCCCTGCCATGACACCAGGGCCGGGCTGCCCTGTTTCTGCTTTCCCAGCCCCTTGGGCAGCTGCTTGAGAGGGGGAGTGGGACATGGCAACTGGTGGGTACCAGGCAAGCTGGTCAGAGAGCCAGCCCAGCGCTTTGTCCCAGCGCGGGGAGGGGGTGGGGTGTTTTTCTCCTCATCATGGTTAAGAGCTGGGGAATAGGTTGACCCATGTGGTTCCCTTCTAGCTACTGGGACTCCTCCTACGATGACGATGTCATGGAGCATCGCGTGGGGCTGAACTTGCTGTACGCGCAGGTGAGGGTGGGAGCGTCCCAGCTGGGTGAGGGGGGACACCTGCACCCCTCGGCTACGGCTGTGCCGGGTCTCGGGGGGCTCTGGGCCGAGCTGCTCACGAGCCTCTGCTTCTTGGTAGACGGTGTCGGACATCGAGCATGGATGGATCCTTGTCAACAAGGAACAGCACCGGCAGCTGAAGTCCCTGCAGGAAAAAGTCTCCAAGAAGGAGGTAGGGGAGGGCAGGATGCCGTGACCGGGGCAGCCCCGGCACCGGGCTGGCACCACTGCCGTGCCAAGGAGCGGTGGTGAGCTCGGTGCCCCTTCCTGGCCCGGGAAGGTGCTGAGCATCCCTGGCTCTGCCCGCAGTTCATCCGCCTGGCGCAGACCCTCAAGTACTATGGCTATCTCAAGTTCGACCCCTGCGTCACCGACTTCCCGGAGAAGGGGTGTCACGTCGTCGTCAGCGCCGGCAACAACGAGCTCAACTTCCAGGTGCGGCTGCCGAACGAGCAGATCAAGGAAGGCAGCTTCAAGGTCACGCGGATGCGGTGCTGGCGGGTCACGTCCTCGGTGAGTGCCACTTGCCAGCGGGGCCCTGGGGATCAGGGAGGGCTCTTTGGGATCTGGTGGGACCCCCTGTGCCGGGCTGCACCCCGGGAAAGGTGCTGGCTGTTGTGCTTGCAGCCCGGCTGGCCTGGGGTGTGCTTTGGGGCTGAGGGGGTCGTTGGTGTGAGGATGTTCAAGGGGGCCACCGCAGTGAGGGGACGTGACGGTGGTGGATGGCTAGTGGGAGGTGGGCAGGGTGGCCAGCACTTGGCTGGGGGCTGCCCTTGTCAGCGCAGGGCCCCAGGGAGCCGGCTGCTTTCCCTGGGGGGGCTCCCAGCCTCAGCACGAGCCCTTGCAGGTTCCGATGAGCAACGGTCCCTCGGGGAGCAGCCCGGGCAAGTCGGAGGTGAAGCTGGAGTTGGCTTTCGAGTATCTAATGAGCAAGGACCGGCTGCAGTGGGTCACCATCACCAGTCCACAGGTAGGGCCAGCTGCGTGCTGGGCCGGCGGTGGGCAAGGACATGGAGCGAGGGGGTGGCTGTGAGGGACAGGGCTGGTCTGGGCTCGGCGTGGTGTGTTGGGACAGCTGTGGGCTGCATGGAGCCTCGTGATGCCTCTCCCTTGCAGGCCATCATGCTGAGCATCTGCTTGCAGTCCATGGTGGATGAGCTGATGGTGAAAAAGTCTGGAGGCAGCATCCGCAAGGTGAGGGCTGGGGATGGACATTGTCCCCGGGGTCTGTTGTTGTGTCTGGGCCCCCTCCCCAGGGTCTAGACTGGGCCCTGCTCATTCTCCTCGGGATGGGGCCAGCTGGAGGATCCCCAGGGGCCACCTGACCTCTGGAGCTGCCCATGGGGACCCTGCTGCTGAGCTCAGCTCCTCCCCTGTAGATGTTTCGCCGGCGGGTGAACGGGGCGTTGCGGCGCTCAGACAGCCAGCAAGCTGTGAAATCGCCCCCGCTGCTGGTGAGTTGGACCCTCGGCCATAGTGGGGGAGACAGACATGACCATGGGCTTTGCTGTGTGTCGGGTACCACAGCCCACTGCCCCAGGGCTGGGCTTGCCCCACTCCCACGGCCCTGGGAAGAGAAAGGGGCCCTGGCCCCATCCCTGGGAGCCGGACTCCCTGGGGCAGGGAAGGGATGGTGGCCTGGCCTCCTCCTGGCAGGGCAAGTGGTGGCCGAGGGCAGGGAGGTGGCGGGTGGTAGGAAGGGTGGGTGGCATGTCCCACTGTGCCTGACTGTGCTGTCCCTGCAGGACTCGCCCGACGCCTCCCGGGAGCCGATGGCCAAACTCTCGGTGAGTTGCATGCAGGCACAATGTCACTGTCCCCCACGGGGGGAGCAGGGGTCCCCCCTAACGTCTCCCCTCTCCACAGAGCAAGCTCACCTCCGTCAGCCTGCGAGGGATCAGCCACTCCAGCTCTGCTAACGATGTGGGCGCTAACGACTTCCACGGCAATTACGCCTTCGAGGGCATTGGCGATGAAGATCTGTAGTGGCCCCCCCCTTCCTAGGACAGCACCCGCCCCAGGGCCTTTGCTGAGGAATGTACGACCTGCAGACAGGTTGCAATCAACGTGCCTCTCACCCGCTACATCCACCTTCCCCTGCTCCCCCGGGCTGGGGGGGCTCACGCCCAGCCCCTCCGTTGCCTTTTGGGGTGGGGGCAGCTGAACCCCTCCCGCTGCTGGCTCCAGCTGGGAGAGGGCTCGGCCCGACCCGAGCAGCGTGCCCGGGAGCAGCCCCGGAGCAGCGTGGCGGAGCCTGGCCCAGCGCGGGGGGGCAGAGCTGCCCCCTCCCCGGCCAGGAGGGACAGGGTCCGGCACCCAGGAGGGCGGCTGTGGCAGTGGCTCGGCGGCGGCAGCCTGGTGGCACCGAGCGGCCCTCGTGAGGCTCCATAATGCCAAATTAGCGTTTAGGTTCCTGCTCCGAGACAGACTGCAGTAAACTGTCTGCCGGGGGGCTCTGCGCAGAGCCCCCCCCCTCTAACCCGCTCATAGACTCCAGCATAATCTAGGCTTGTAACCACCTCTCTCCTGCTGCTCCGACCGACCAGAGCATTAATGGACAGTAACCGATGTTTACACACTGCAATGATGATTAAAATGGATCCTGATTGGTACTGGGCTGTCTGTTGGGGGGCTACCTGCTGTCCCTCCCCTCCCTGCACCCCTCACCAGCCCCATGCTGCCCTGGCCTGAAGCAGAACAAGGCCGCCAGGGAGAATAGCGGATAACAAAACTGACCGTTTAATGCTTTTATACACAATATAAATTACACTGACTGGCATGGCAACAGCCAGGGAACCAGTCCCGTTCCCCCCTCCCCCCTTTACCCCAAACTCCGGCAGAGGAAGGCTCCGGCAGGCAGGAACAGGCAGGGACCACCCCGGGGGGTGCCTGGGGACACTGGCACCGCTGCTGCTGGGGCAGAGACCCGAGCCTGGCACCCGAGCTGCCGGTCGTGGCTTCACCCTGCCCGGGCCGGACAGGGCTGCTGGAGATCCTGGCGGACCCTGCATAAGGCAGCACTGAGCCCCCCCATGGAGTCTGATGCCTGTCCCTCCCCCAGGGAGGGCAGGGGCTGCGGCTGGGGCGCCCCAGGGCTGAGGTACCCTGTGCCCGACATGGGGCTGGGCAGCCCTGCAGCCGAGCTAAGTGCTGTCTCAAGGCAGGGCCGTGCCCACGGCCGGAGGGGCCAGCAGGCCTTTGGCAGTGTGAGGGTTTACCCAGCTCTCAGACGTGTGGCCGTGGATCTTCTGGTGGCGCTTGTAGTTGTCCCAGTGGCCGGTGGTGTAGGGGCAGTCCCGGCACTTGAAGGGCTTCTCACCCGTGTGCCGCAGCATGTGCCGCTTCAGGTTCATGCTCTGGTTGCAGCTGTAGCTGCAGAGGCTGCACTGGAAGGGCTTGTCACCCGAGTGGATGCGCCCGTGACGCTTGAGGTTGGCCAGGTTGCCGCAGGCGTAGTCGCAGAGCTGGCACTTGTAGGGCTTCTCGCCCGTGTGCACTCGCTGGTGCCGCTTCAGGTTGTCGAGGTGGGCAGAGGCGTAGGGGCAGAGCGGGCAGACGAAGGGCTTCTCCCCGCTGTGCGTCTTCATGTGCCGTGCCAAGTGGTTGGGGTAGTGGGTGACGAAGGGGCAGAGGCTGCAGGCGAAGCCTTTGTCCCCGCTGCCCTTGCGGGGGCTGGCGCCCGGCTCAGTGCCCAGCACCGCCAGGCTGCAGCGCCCACAGACCTGCTCAGCCAGGCCCTCGTCCTGCGCGAAGCCGTCGTCCAGCACCAGCCCGCACATGCGGCACGTGAAGGGGAAGAGCAGCTCGGGCAGCGCGGCCGCCTCCTCGCCCCGCAGCCGAGCACAGCCGGGCAGGAAGGGGCCGCTGCCGCTGCCCACGTGCAGGCTCAGCTCCGGCAGCAGCGGCTCTGTGGGACAGAGACAAGCAGGGACGTCAGGAGCCACGGGGACCAGAGTGCCCTGGCTGAGGCCGGTGACACGTGGCACCAGGCAGGACATGTGCCCTGCCCCTTTCCCCCCAGCACCTCTCCCCTGCGCCCCCCATTTTACCTGGGTCCTTGTCCCGCCCGTGCGGCCCCTCGCCTTCGGGCAGGCGGTGGCTGAGCATGTGCCGCTTCAGGTTGCGGCTCTGGTTGCAGCGGTAGTCGCAGGCGGCGCACTGGAAGGGCTTGTCCTGGCTGTGGACTCGTTCGTGGCGTTTGAGGTTGCCCAGGCTGCTGCAGGCGAAGCTGCAGCACGTGCAGCGGTAGGGCTTCTCCCCCGTGTGCGTGCGCAGGTGCCGGGTCAGGTTGACCAGCTGGGCAGAGGCGTAGGCACACTGCGGGCAGGCGAAGGGCTTCTCCCCGTTGTGTGTCTTCATGTGGCGCTTGAGGTGGCTGGAGTAGTGGGAGGCGAAGGGGCAGAGCTGGCAGGAGTAGACGATGCGCTGGCTGCGTCCCCCCTCGGCGCCGGCGCACTGCAGGCAGCTCTGGCCCAGGCTGGCAGCCAGCTGCAGCCCGCACTGGCGGCAGGGCAGTGCCGCGGGGCCCGGCTCGCCCCCCTCCTCCGGCTCGCTCTCCACGCTCAGCTGCTGGTACCCCGAGGAGCAGTCGTCGTCGCTCAGCGCGTACGCCGGGATGGAGATCTTCCCCACCAGGGTGTCTGCTGAGGAGACCACGGGGATGGGACGGTGTCAGGCACCTGGCTGGCTCTGGCGCAGCCCCCTCCGCTTGTGCCACCGGTCCCAGAAGGGCCCGTCCCACGGAGGGGACTGGGGCCAGGAGGGGCCAGGCAGCACCGAGCAGCCTGCAGGAGCCCACCTCGCTGCGCACAGCAGGGCAAGGAGCCTCATGGCCACAACCTGCCCCGACACCCTGTTCTGGGCTCCTTGGGAAGCCCTGTCACCTCTGTCCCGTGGCCAGCTCACAGCCAGACCCCCAGCAAAGGAAGGGCAGGCAGAGGGGCGCACAGGGGTGCGGTGGGCAGCTGGCACACACCGATGCTGCTGGACCCGGCTTGGTAGGAAGCAGCGGTGTGGAGAAGGTGCTGAGCACAGCCTGACCCAGGCAGGGGGGCCAGATGCCCATGACACTTGCCTCTGCCCCAGGGACAGCAGCTGGTCGCGCTCCCATGGCTGAGACCATGGGGGTCCAACACCAGACCCCCTCCACCACATGGGAAAACAGACCTTCCTCAGATCCACACAACGCTGCTGCCCCACAGCAGTGGGGGGAAGCCTGTGCCAGGCTCTCAGAGGGCATTTATGCTTCCTGGCTGGACACAGACCCATCCTCCTGCAGTCCCTGGGGGAGTGCCTGTGCCACAAGAAGGGATGACAGAGCAGAGCCCACTGTTTGGCAGCCGCCTCGGGCTGGCCCCGTGCCTGACGTGTGCCCCCAGGCTGGTGCTCGGGGCTGGAAGGGCAGTGACAAGCAGCTGAAGCTGTGCCTGACCTGGAGCCTGCAAGACCCAACAGCTGCCCCCCACCACCCTGGGCCATCTCCTTCACTGCGGCCCCCCCAGCTGCATCCTTCCCAAAGAGCCCCAGGCTGCTCCCACACTGTGGGATGGGGCAGCCCCCCCAGTCCCCGGTCCCTTTTCACAAGCACCCCCTGAAGCACAGATGCCAGAGCGGGGCCTCCTGCGAGGGCCTGGCCATTGCTGGGGAGCCCTCAACCCAGTCCCAGGGGGAGACCCAGGGACTCCCTGTCCCCTCGGCTCAGCCCCACACTCCAGCAGTGCCACAGCATCCCTGGGGCACCGTCCCCTGCGCCTGGCTCCATCACAGTTGCCCAGATGGGACAGCGTGGCCCATGGGGTGAGGACCAGTACAGGGCCAGTGATGGCTCTCCTGACATCCTTAGTGGTCCCTGAGGTGCCTGGTCCTGCTCTCCAGCTGAGGGGGCTGAGGGGGGGAGGGAAGGTATTTCTGATGGCAGATTTGCTGCAGAGCACAGCTTTAAGCCCTCGCAGCGCTGGCCCCCAGAGCCACCGAGCGGGCCCTGTCCCGGCACAGGGCTCCGTGCACAGGCTGTGGGGACACGCGGCTCCGGGAGCAGAAGCCCATCTGCTGGGCAGCTGGGACGGTGCCTCGGCATGGGAGCTGCCAGCACGGCCGGGAGCACAGGGACCAGAGCACAGCCCTCAGGGACAGAGCCACAAGGTTCAGGTGGTCTGTGCCCCCCTCTTCTCGCCGTTGTGTATGACCCCACGTTATTCACTGCTCACCATCGATGGCAGCGACTGATGCTCCCACTAGTCCTTTTGAGGCACCTTAATGGAACCAGAGCAGAGTTCGCTCCTCCAGTTGACCCGGAGCCCAGCGTGCCACCAGCTGGGCTGGCACTGGCTGGCCACACAAAGGGCTGGGGTGGCTGTGGGGCTGGCAAGTGGCAGGGAGACAGCCCTAGCCCAGTTCCCCCCACCCTCACAAAGCCAAGGGGCAGCAGTGGGGCAGGGCCCCGCAGGGATGAGGCCCTGGCCCCCAGGGGGGCAGAAAGCCGTGCCCCGGCGGCTCGGGGACCAGGGGGCTCCTGGGCAGAGCTGTGCGGACAGGGATGAGCCCGGTGGCGGCTGCAGTGGGTTGAGCTGCCAGCCCCGGTGTCCCCCAGCCCCACAGCGACCGTGACGACACGACATGCTTGGGAGGCCCTAACAGGGGGGACGGCGCCGGGGATCGGTGCGGGGTGGGCAGACACCACCGGCGCGGGGCCTCGCCCGGGGCCGCGGCCTCACCCCGCGGGGGGCGATGCGGGGGGGAA
>VXAK01009526.1:21266-50885 GCA_013399435.1 Arenaria interpres
TGGCCGCTCTGCCCGGCCCTGGGGGGAAGGAGGCGGCCGGAGGAGCCCGGTGTCCGGGAGTGGCAGGGGACGGGCCGCCGGAGCGGAGGGTCGGAACGGCTTCTGTGTGCGGCACAGCCGGGCTGTGGGGCTCCGGGGGTCCCGCAGAGTGGGGCTGGGTGTCCTGGGCCAAGGGCTGGGGGGAGAGGCTGGAGAAGGGGACGCTCGGGGACCGGGGGGAGCAGGGCTCCGGGCTCTCACCATCCCGGTGCTTCCAGCGCTGGGGTCCTGCCCGAGGGCTCCGGGGCCTGTGGCCGTGCAGGGGGCTTTGCAGTCCTGCCCGTGGCCTGATCTCCAGAGGCAACCGAAGCCATCCTTTGGAGACGTCCGCTGGGGCCCTGCTCCCCGGTGCTGGGGCTGGAAGGAGTCCAGCCCAGGTTGCCCAGAGAGGTTGTGTGGTCTCTGTCCGTGGAGGTTTTCAAGGCCCAACTGGCATAAAGCCCTTACCCATGGCACTGACCCCGATTTGGGCAGAAAAGTGGACTGGAGACCTCCCAAGGTCCCTTTCCACCTGAATTGTTGTATGATGACCCCATGGGAAGTGGCTGCAGAGGAGAGGGAGCCAAGCGTGGGAGGAGAGGCAGCTGCAGAACAAGCCCAGGGGTGGCCCCAGTGTTGGGGCACCGTGGCCGTGCTCTGGCTCCTCTGTGGCCACTACCTCTGCCAGTCCTGTCCCCAAGGTCACGGCTCTCACAAGGGCCACAGAGCTGTTGCCTGGTTCTCCCAGGATTGCGCGTGGGCGATGGGTCCCCATGTGATGGAGCTCCCGATTTCACCTGGCACATCCCTGTGGTCCATAAGCCCTCTTCCCAGAAAATCTGCCCCAGGACACTCAGACACACTCTGACCTCGCCAGGCCCTGGGGACACTGTGGTGGCTCCTCGTGTAGCCTGGTCACACCTCTGCTCCCAGGGGAGCTCAGCTCTTGTGTTTCCCACCGCTTTGGTTCATTACCCGCAGCTTCTGTCTCCAGCGTCCCAGCATGGTGCAGACTGGGGACACCCAGGGCTTTGCGTCCTGGGGAGAAGGGCTCCTGGTTCCCCTGCATGGGGACCTGCTGGACCCATCTCCAGGGATGGCTATGTGCAGAGGGGTGGGTGTGAGGCAGCACCCCTGCTCTGGCCCAGCCGTACCTTGTGCTCACCCGCTCTGATGCCCAGGTCCCCGCCGTGGTCCCCATCTACAGAACTCGTCCTGCCTTCCCCATTGCTCCGTTAATGAGCTGTGTGACGTGTCCCTCTGGCCCCGGGTGCGTGAGCTGCTGCTGCTCTTGAGCCTCCTCGCAAGCAGTTTTTGTTCATTTGCAGGTCCCTGCGGGAGCTGGATGTGTTGGGCTTTGTGGCGGTCCCAGGGGAGCCATGGCCGTGCCGAGTCCTCAGCGATGATTCCCCGCTGACAGGTACCTCGGGGCCGCTTGGATCCTGGCTGGTGTTTCTTGGCGTGTGCTGAGGGGTTTGGTGGAGGTGCCGCTGTCCCAGTGCCGGAGCTGCAGGGTGCGGGGTGTCTCCTCGCTGGCTGCCCCTGCTGGTGGGATGGCTGGTGGCCGCGGTGTCAGCGCAGCCAGTGCTGCTGCTCTGGAGCTGGCTCCTGCTCTTCTGCCAGGTAGAGTCCCCGGTGATGGCAGCGGTGTCACCCGGACGGTGGGCCCGCTGCCCTCCCCTGCCTTTGGGCACATTCCTTCCCACTCTCCTCCTGCAGAACCTCCCGCTCTCTCACAGCTGTTTAAATCCCATCTCAGCCCCGTTTCCGTGAGCTCTGCTGTTACTGACTCACTGGGAAGTGCTTTGTCACCTGGGGTGCCTGCGGTGCTGCACCGTGCTCCTTCCCAGCCGAGCAGATGGAATCAGACTCCTCAATCTTACCCGAGCCCTGGCTCACTCCTGCTTCTCCCCGTGGCAGTGTTGCTGCTGCACTGGATGTGCTCAACGGGAACACCCAGCAGAGGCTGTTGGAAGTGGAGGGGTACAGCGGTGCCGTGTGTAGGGTGCACCTTTCTGGGGTGTAGATATGGAAGGAGGAAGGAGAGCAGCGGAGGGGCTGGCTCTGCTGATGGCAGGGGTTATCCTGAACCGAAGGAGGGAGGATGGGGCAGGACAGAGCTGGCCCAGGGGCACGTGGTGGCTGGAGACAGGCTGTGGGTGCGTTGCCCAAGCTCAGCGTTGTGCAGATGGTGGACGCAGGAGCAGAGAGAGGCAAATGCCCTGGCCTGGGCTGTGACCCACCAGAGGAGGGAGGATCTGAAACAGGGCAGGGGACCAGGGTCTCGGTGCTGCAAGGCTTGTGGCAGGGCCAGGGCATTGCTGGTGGGGCTGGCCCCATGCCCTGGACCCACAGGGGCCGCTGGCTGGGGCTGGACTGGCCTGGGGGCAGTGAGGACACTGTCCTGGAGCTGCCAGGGTATTTTCAGTGGTGCATGGGCACCCCAGGGCCTGGCTGGGCAGTGGTGCCCATCAGCAGGGTGGGAGTGGGGTCTCCTGGGGGCTGGGAGGCTGTTCCCATGTTGGGGGCTCTGAGCTCGCCCTCACGTGCGATTCCTTTGCAGGCTGAGCGGTGCCGACGGCGGCTGGAGATGGTTCAGCTGTCACCTATGGGGGGGATGCTGTCCCTGAGGCCCAGGTAGGAGCCTGGCCATGGGGGCTGCGCTGGGGCTGGCACCTCCCTGCTGCCCTCCGTAGCCTGACAGCTGCTGACGGGCCACCATGGAGCGACCCACACGGGCCCCCGGGCCCCTCCGCCTCCTGGGCTTCTTTGGGCGGAAGCCACAGGCCGTCGGGGGGGAGAAGTCGCCGGAACCGGAGCCAGAGGAACCCGAGGAGGCGCAGGTGGTGCTGCCCCTGGGCGAGGGTGGGGACCTGGAGGAATGTCCCCTCTGCCTCCTGCCCCAGCCCCCTGAGGCCTTCCCCAGCCTGGCCTCCTGCGCCCACCGCTCCTGCCGGGCCTGCCTGCAGCAGTACCTGCGCATCGCCGTGGGCGAGAGTCGCGTGCCGGTGGCCTGCCCGCACTGCCCCGCCGCCCTCCAGCCCGCCGACGTCCACCGCCTCCTGCCCGAGCCCGCCCTCCGCGACAAGTACGAGGAGTTCCTCCTGCGGCGGCTACTGGTGGCCGACCCCGGCACCCGATGGTGCCCCGCGCCCGACTGCAGGTGACGCACCGGCCCCTCGAGCGGAGCGGGGAGCGGGGGGTGGCCTGGGGGACGGTGTGGGTCTCCCCTCCCTGCACCGGCCGAGGCTTCCCCAGCCTGTGTCCTGTGAGCCTTTCCCAGGCTCAGTGTCCCTGTGACTTGGTCCCCTGTGGGGTTGTGCCTGCCCAGAGAGATGTCCCGCTCCCTGTCCCTGCTGCAGAGCCCAGGCAGCTGCGGGTCTGTGCCAGGGTTGGTGCTCCTGGCCCTGCCGGGCCAGTGCATGAGGCCCCAGGGGGACTGTGTGGGTGCTGCAGGGTCTCTCCTGAGCAGGGGCTGCAGCTCTGGCTCGGTGCGGAGCTGGGACCTGCCACTGCACAGCCTGGCAGTGCCGGGGCGGGGAATGGCTGTGTGGGGATGCAGGGAGAGCCGTGGGCGCTGCTGGCCCCCCAACACCGACCACCTTCTCCCCACAGTTACGCTGTCATCGCCTACGGCTGCGCCGAGTGTCCTCGCCTCACCTGCGGGCGCGAGGGCTGTGGCACTGAGTTCTGCTACCACTGCCGGCAGCCCTGGCACCCCGATGGCCCCTGTGCGCCAGCCCCCAGCTTGGCCCAGTCGCCCGCACAGCGAGTCCACCCCGAGGACTCGGCCCACGGTGAGACCCTGGCCTGGGGTGGGAGCAAGCGGGGCAGGGATTTGGCAGGGGGATGCTGGAGCCGAGACCCAGTGGTCCCCACTGATCCCCGGTGGCTGCCTCTGCGTGGAGGCACGTGACAGTTGAGCTGGGGGTGTGGAGCGGGGCCTCGCTGTGCCTGGCTCACCCCCACACCCACGGGATGGGCAGCAATTCCGGGACAGGCTGTGGGGGTGGACCAGCACTGCCCTGTCCTGCTGCCCCCCATCCTGTCTCGTCTCCTTCCCCCCGCCAGCTGAGGCCGAGGACATCAAAGTCTGTCCCCGCTGCAGTGCCTTCATCATGAAGATCAATGACGGGAGCTGCAACCGCATGAACTGCACGGTCTGTGGCTGCCTCTTCTGCTGGCTCTGCCTGCGGGAGATCTCCGACGTGCACTTCCTGAGGTCAGTGCAGGGTTAGGGGAACGCCGGGAGCCGTGGGGTGTGCTCTGGGGAGCCACAGGGAGCCATGGGGTGTGCTCTGGGGACCTGGGGCTGCAGGAGCTGCAGGGTGCATGGAAGAGCTGCCCCTGGGCTGAGCTGGGTGCTGTGATGCTGGGCCGGGCAGGGCTGGGGACCCAGCCAGGAGCTGTGGGGCTGGGATGTGGGGCAGAGAGGCCTTGCCGAGAGCCATGGCCTTGGGCGGTGAGGTTTGGGGCTGGCTGGGCTGCGGGACTGGTCGGGGCGGGGAGTGGAGTGGTCTGTGCTGCTGGGGCTGCCTTAGCTGGGGGCTGAGGCTGGCCCTCAGCACCCCATGGGGGGGTCCCTGGTGGCAGCCAGAGCTCAGGGCTGGGATGGGGGTGGGCTGTGCTGGTCCCCTGGGCCCAGCCCCGCTCTGTTCCCGCAGCCCCTCCGGCTGCACCTTCTGGGGGAAGAGGCCTTGGTCGCGGACCCGGAAGATCCTGTGGCAGCTGGGCATGGTGCTGGGGGCGCCCATGGTGATCTCCCTCGTCGCAGGCATTGCTGTCCCTGTCATTACCATTGGGATCCCCATCTACATGGGTAGGAAGGTACTGGCAGGGGGCCCTGGAGCCCCCCATGCTTCCATTTCTCGCTGAGCCTGGCAGACACGCAGGGCTCACCACTGTCGCCGGCATGTTCTTGTGTCCCCCCTGACTCCCCACGGCCCCTTCTTGCAGGAACCCTCTCTGCTGCCCACCCCAGCACCCTCCAGTGAGCAACCTTTCAGCCCGGAGAGGTGCGGGTTGGGGTGGGCGAAAGGAGGAAGGGGTCTGGGAGTCCAGGGGTGTTTACCAGGGACACCTGAGCTGTGGTGGCAGCACTGTTGTGGCTGCCTGTCCCTGAGGAGATGGAGGGGGTGTCCAGACAGCTGTAGCTGCAGCCAGAGCTCTGCCAGGGCTGGGAAGGGGCCCCATCCCTGGGGGCTGCGCACAGGGATCCCTCCAGAGCACTTCACCTGCCCTGCTTCTCCTCGAGGTGCTGGGCCAGAGCCGGAGGAGCAGCCTGTCGGGGTGCCAGCAGTGCCTCTCTGTCACCAGTAGCGTCCTCCTCTCTCTCTTTGTGTCCCCCATCATCACAGCTCTCACCGTGGGTGAGTGTCTGAGCCAGGGCTGCCTGAATGCTGGAGAGAGTGGGGTTGGGGCCTGGGGGCCGCTGCAGTGGAGTGGCTCTGGGGGGGTATGTGTGAGTCTGGGGCCACCAGGGCTTCAGCTGAGGGGGACAGGCCAGCGGGGGCTGCTGGTGGGGAGGGGGAAATAGCATCCCGTCTGCCCACAGGAGTCGGCGTGCCCCTGATGCTCACCTACGTCTACGGCGTGGTGGTGCTGTCGCTGTGTCGGAGCCGCTGGGGGTGTGGGGGCGGCCGCAGCCCACCCGGGGATCTTGGCGTGGTGGAGCTGGAGAACCTGACCAAGCGTGAGTCCTGCGCTGCTGTCTCTCCACCGCCCCATACCCTCCGTGGGGCCACAGGGGCTCCGGTCCTGCCTGGAGCCTCAGTGGCTGTGACATCTCCAGAGCCAGGGGCTCCATGTGGACACCACACACCTCTGTCCCCGCGAGGGGCTGCAGGATGGTGTCCTGGGGGAGGCTCTGACGGGGAGCGGTCCCTGCAGATGGGGTGCTCAGCACCATCTCTCCCCCCCCACCAGTGAACGAGTTCTGGTCGGTGCTGCCCAGCCCCAAGGGGGTCGAGGACGGGGTCCCAGACACAACCACCTCCTTCCCCAGCAGCAGCCACAGCCCGCGGCGCGGGGCAGTGTGGAGGGAGCAGGACAGCCAGTCGGCCAGCACGGTGGCCCTCGCGGGGAGCATGCTGAGTGAGGGCCAGGACACGTCCTACAGGTCAGCAGGGCTGCTGGCTGGGGCGGCACAGGGGGGGCTGGCCCGTCCCCTTTCTCACAGCCTTCCTGCGCCCACTGTACCAGGCAGGGATGTGGCGATGTCCCCTTTTGGCTCCTGCCCTCAGGCCCAGTGTTTGTCCACAGGGAAGGCATCAACATCGAGGTGGAGGTGTCGATTGAGGCCATGCCACATCCCGGCCGGGAGCAGAGCCTGTGCAGCGTGCTGTCGGGGCAGAGTCTCTCTGGGGACTCCCTGACAGGCAGCAGCGACCCGTGCAGTGCCGTGGGCGTCCCTGCGGAATGAGGGGACACTGCAGCACTGAGACGGGGACCATCGATACACAGAGCCCCCAACCTGGGCTCCCGCCTGCCACGGACATGAAGATCCCATGCTCTCCTGTGGCAGAGCTGCTCACCCTCTGTGGCCACCACCAGCCCCAGGAACTGGGTCCTGGTCATCCCCAGGCCGGGTGGGCACTGTCCGCGCTGAGCTCCATCCGCCCCTTCCCTGAAGGCAGCCTCGAGCATTGGCACCACCAGGAAATAAAACTATTCTCCAAGGGTCTGTGTGTCTCCTGCATGGCAGCCCCATCACAGCAAGCTCCAATCCCTGAGCAGTGGGAGGGATGGGGGGTATCAGGGGGGAGACAAGTAGGGCCGGGGACCCAGAGCAGAGTGGGGATATTCCCTTGTGCAAATGCCCAGAGCTGGGGGGCCAGCACCGGCAGAGCACAGGGAGGGGGTGATGCTGCTGCAGACCCTCAGCCACCACGAGCAAGCGCAGCAATTGGGGCAGTGGCCCAGCCCTGCCCCAGCACCATGTGCGACACCCGTGGGTCCTGCTGGGGTGCAGCGTAGCCCATGGCCACCACTGAAGATGCAGTGCTCCATGTCCTGCATCATCTTCCCTCCAGACCCCATGGGATGCTGGCACGAGCTGCAGGGTGTCCATTTCTGTGTGTGGATGTGGACAAGGCGGTGGTGGCCAGCCTGGTCCCTCCATGCCCATGGGGTCATCGTGGCCTCCTGCCCTGTCTGTGGGCAACCAGGCTGCCCCTGAGGAGTGCTCTGGACAGGCTGTGGCATTGGGGTGGGGGCAGCTGCCTCTGCTCCCAAGCTTCTGGGGCCAAGTAGGTTGAGATTGTGGGTTCCGAGTCCCACCAGAGATCCATCCTGCAGCCAGGCCAGAGACCCACATGTTCCCCTGCCCCCAATTTCACTACTCCCAGGCCCCAGCACTGACTACCCAGAGCTGGTGTGGCTGCTCTTTGCTGGTGCTCACACACGTGTCACTTGCTGCCACCACAGATGCTGCCTACCCCACACTCACATGGAGGAAAGTAAGTGGTTGAAGGTGGCATTCAATAAGGAAAGACTGTGGGGGTCAGGCACAGGGCATGGCCTGTGCTGAGCAGTCCCTGCTTACAAAAAGACCTTCTTATTTTCTTATCCCTCTATTTCCCACACTTTTCCCTCCTCAAATCTAAGTTCTTCCCTTTTCCCACCTTTGGTCTTCCCCTAAACAACCCATAATAAATCCTGTGCTATCCCCGTATGCATCCCACCCCTGGGCAGCCACCCTTCTGTACTCACAAGGTGATCCAGAGAGCTCCCGATGAGGCAGGTGATGGGTTTCACGCCTGGATTGTGGGGCTCATGGTTCTCCTGGAATAGCCCTGGAGGGCCCAGGGAGAGGTCTGTGATTTAAGACCGTCCCCAGCTCCTGTACCTCTCTGTCCTTCTGGAGTTTTGGACACTGGCCTTTGAGGGGCTGGCGCTTCTCTCCTGACAAGCCTGGGAGTAGCTGGGTCAGGTTATTAATCAAATTGCTCCTCCTGCTGTTGTGTCTTTGTGCCTCCAGCTGAGCTTCTCACTTCACCAACAGCCTGGGCATCCTGGAGCCTTCAGTAACCAGCTCTCAGACATCTGATGTCTCCAGGATCTGTCCCAGGCCACACCAAACCCTGGCTCCCAAGCTCTTCTGCTCACCAGCAAGTCCAGCATGGTGTTTGCTGGGGAGCTCGCCCCAAGGTGCGTGTCCCTCCCCAGCACACACACGCTGGTCCCTCACTTTGCTGGTACCTTCCTGCCCCCCACTCCCCCCCAGGCACAACAGAAAGAGCCCACGCACCTGGGAAAATGCCGGGAAAAGATCATCACTTTGTGGTGATCCGTTATTGTGACTTTTTACACTCTGCTGGCTCGGAAGAGGTGACCAGGACCATCCCCGGCCCTGGGGTCCTCAGCTCCTCTGGCTCCATCACGGCGATGAGCTGCTGCGACAGACCCTGCTGGGCGGCCTCAGCAAAACTCCCAATTCCATCCTTTCAACAGCTTCACTGGGTTAATGAAAGTAATTAGATACAAGGGCCTTTGATAAGGCACATGACACACCACAAAGCATTTTGATTAAAAATTAGCATGACAAAACATGGTGGATTTTCTAAAACCAGTTACCTCTCCACACAAATTACCAAGGTGAGGTGACCGCTAACCAGAGCCATTCCAGGGGGATCCACAGAGACTGGTGCCAAGTCCTGTATCGGAAAATTTCTTTAATGACCAGGAAGAAAATTGAAAACTAAACCTTCTCAAGACTGATGCCCAGCAGCAGGCAGAAGACAACTCAAACAGTTTTTAACTCCACCAAGCTCAGCCTCGCAGGGCCCTGCGGCTCCGGGTGCTCTGTCCTGGACTGGATTTACTCTTCTGCACAAGGCTCTACAGCATCGCTATCATCCCTGCTCCAAAAAGGACACACAGAAACTGGAGAGGCTTCAGAAATAACAAATGCTTTTAGGACTGCAGAAAATAACTCTGCTCATTCCAGTGACAATTCAGTCTGTTTATTCAAAGCTGGGAGGCAGCTGGGCCAGCACGTTCATGGCAGGGAGGAAGCATCAGGTACCAAGTTGCCCCTTTGCCGGCGTGATCCTGACACAAACAAATCTGGCAGCAAAGGAAAGATGCCCTGAGAAGAAATCCACGTTTGCAAAAGAAAAACTCCTCTCCCTAGTGCTTTACTCAGGCGGCACCGATGCAGGGGAACGCATCAGCTCATCCAGAGTCTGAGCACAGGAATGGCCCGAGCAGCAATTCCGGCTGCAGCAGCCGCGTGTTCGTGGTCCTGAACTGCCAGCCCCGAGCAGGGAGGTGGGAGCCCAGCCCAGACAGTCCAGGGGCCAAAACAGCTCTGGTCTGGACACGTTGTCACTGGAGAGATGCTGGACAGGGGAGCTCAAGCTCAGGGCCATCAGGGAAGGGGCTTGAAGATGACATGAGATGTGCCCATCTAGGCTGGCGGGGCCGACTGAACCAGAGAGGCTCAGACAACAGCCCAGGACCAAGGGGGTGGCGTTTGTCTTCGAAGAGGGGAGACCTGCAGTGCAAAGGGCTCTCTGCTGTGACGCAGGGACCCCAGAGCAGTCAGAGGGGGTTCTGCCAGGTGACCTCATCTCTGCTTCCCCACACTCCCCTCTGCGCCTGGTGGGAAGCCAAGGGAGGAACAGCCGACCCTTCCACATCCCAGGGAGTTCACTGTCGAGGGAGAGCTGTGGCACCGACACGTTGTACGAGCTTCACGCTGTCCAGGACACCAGGCAGGATCCGCCTCTGGTCGGTCACCCCTTGAAGAGAGCAGGCGGCTGGATGGGGTGCAGCAGGAAAGTTAGCCCCGTGGGGTGACTGGCACCCCCGGCCCTTCACAGACACAAACTCTCCCCAGAGACGACGTGTCTCCTGCTCTGTGTGACACAGACTGTCCTCGGCTGGGCCACCCCAGGGTAACGGAGAGGCCGCAGGGGCCAGGGCTCTGCAACCACACGGCAGAATTGAGCTGCAGACGCATCCCCACAGTGCCCTGAGACACCGGGGACAGACATTCTCCTCCCCAACCCACGTTCCTCACCCCCCACCTCCAGCCAAGAACCAAGGACCAAAAGCACAGCTACGTTTTCTGGCCTTTTAGTTTGAAAAAAGTATTGATTGAAAGTGTACAACAGAATGAGGTGTGGCAGCAGCACCACAGCCAGATTGTTTCACAAATAAAAACAAAGGGCCTTAAATAATCGGGTGCAGATTAAAAAAACCTCAACAGTGAAAAAGTTCTTCCCTCCGAACAGAAATTCACAGGCACGGAAATGGCAACAACCACATGGAGACGATGGGGGGGACATCCTCCTCCTAACCAGGGGGCTCTGTGCTCGCAGGGTCCTGCACGGAGGCTCTGCCCTGGGCTCCCTCTTTGGAATGGTTACAGATGAACAGCGCGACATGCCCTCGCCACCCCCCACCCCCCGACCAGGACACGGACAAACAAGGCCTCTGCTAAGGCTAAAAAAAGGACAAGACTTTGGAGTCTTGAGTTCAGCATGTTTAAGAAACGAGAGTCTGGTGAGTGCACAGCAAAGTCCCTGCGCGGGGCTCGTTATTCCAGCTTGGCCTTCTTGTTGTTGTTGTCGCCGCCGTTCTCTTCCGCTGGTGCCGGCGCTGCCGCCTCCTCCAGTTTCCGCTTCCCGCTGTCCGCCGGCGGGTGTGTGTTACGGGGCTTGAAGCTGATAATGATGCAGGTCATGTTATCGCAGCCGGTGCCATCCCCTGAGGTGTCTGGAGCCAAGCACTGATCCAGCAGCTGAGGAGGGACAGGACAGGATGGGACAGGTCAGCAGAGGACACAGACACCACACTTTGTACAACCCGAGGCGCTGGGCCCGTTCGAGCAGCTGAGAGCGGATCTGGGGGGCTCCAACACTGTCCACAACCAGACACGGGACAGAAACAGCCTCAGCAGCCCTGGTTTTCTGAAAGCTCCTTCGGCTTGAGAGCACCCTAGAGGTCAGAACCACTGGTGAGGGTGCCAGAGTAACTGGGTCCCAGTTCAGAGGTGTCTCTGCTCCTGTTCCAGGCAGCGTTTGCAGCCCACGTGCTGCCAGACACACTGAGCAAACCAGTGTGATGGGGAGGGAGGGGAGAGCCGGGCACCGAGCTGGGGTGCAGGAACTCTGTGGGCTGAAGGAGCCCTGGACCTTACCTCTTCTACAATGGAGGAGAGCGGCCTCAGGACTCCATTCTCATCCTTTTGGGTGATCTTGGACTGGATGAAATCCACCACTTCCTGGCTGCTCATCACATTCCTGCAGAGAGTGGAGAGGTCAGAAAGGCCAGCCAAGGGGGCAGTGATGCCACGGTGTCCCCAGAAAGCCCCCCACAGCAGGGTGCCAATGGGAACAAAGCTGCAGGCAGTGAGGAACAGGAGGGTTTAGAGCTCAGCTCACTGTCATGTCCCTCCCACTGAGAACAACTCCTCAGGGGCCCAACTCACCTCTCTGAGGATGTAGGGAAAGAAGGGCTGATTAGCAGCCAGGGCCTCTGGGTTTTCCCGAGGCCATTCCCAGAGAAAGACCAGAGCAGTGATGCCCAAGAGGCACGATGCTCCCTCACCACTCACCAGATTCCATCGCAGGCAATGACCATGAAGTCATGGTCGTCATTTATTGTCAGCACTTTGATGTCAGGCAAGGCAGAGATCATCTGTTCTTCTGGAGGCAGATTCTTGTTCCGCTTGTAGAAGTGATCACCTGTAGCAGGGAGGAGGATTGGCTGTTCTGCGGCTGGCCCTGGCGATGCTGCCTACCCCTAAGCAGCGAGAAACACCTCCTCGCCAAAGGGCAACCCCAGCAGAACTGGAGCCAGAGCTCCCACAACCAGAGCAGATCAGGCTGTGAGCACATCTGACAGAGAAATCTGCCACGTGTCCAAGTCATCAGCCTTGGTGAGCCCAACACGCTGTCACCAAACAACAAGAAAGAGATGCCTTTGCCAGTTCAGCCTCTCTTCACCCCAAACCAAGTGCCACTTCTGCAGTTCCTGGGGCAACACCAGGCCAACTGCACGTGGCACCCTACAGCATCGGCTGAGACCCTGCAGCTCTGCTTGTGAGATAAGCAATCCCGTGTCTCCGAGCAGGATTTGCAGCTCACCCAGCACCAGCTTGGCTCTGCTATAACACTAGGTGCTCATTTTCCAGAAGCTCAGGCTGTCCAGATATTTCAGTGCAATTCCTGCATCACGCTGCTGGGTTCAGGTCTTCCCAAACCCTCCGCAGCCAAAGCTCATCTGAGAAAACCCATCCTCAGCTCTGACTAGCAGGATTATCTGGAATTACATCCTAGGAAGGGACCTCTAGGGCCACCGCAAAATAGTAGGTGGAAATGCCAGTGTCTCCCTAGATGAAGAGACTCCTAGTTTCCATCCTAAATGTGTTTTTATCTCTTTACCCTAGAATAGTAATTTCAATGGTTTTGGTCTTTCTGCACAAGTACTCTCCACTCACACCCTTCACTGCTGACACTTCCTTCCCTCCTCTGAGGATTCCCCAGGATGTTCTCAGTGCTATTCACTACCCCTTCCTTAATGCCTCCCAGCATCTCTTCTGCTCAGACTGTAGCCATTGACTGGGCCAAGACCTTGTTTGGCCGCTAACAGACATGCCCAGCCTCCAGAGCCATTAATCACTCCAATTAGCAAGAGGAGTACAGCGGCAGCCAGGTGCTGCCTGCAGCACTGCAGCGAGGGGGATGGACTCTGTGCAATTAAAAGGCAAGGCTGGGTCAGGAACAAATGAGCTCAAACTGGTATAAAGTTAGATCCCCAGGAAGCAACACACCAAGGTCCTCCAACAGCCTCCTAAAAGGAATAAATCCTGTTCAAAAGCCAACACTCTGGTTTTGAGTCAGTTTGTATGAGGCGGTTTCCGACAGCCCAGCTGTTGGCGCAACAGCCCTGTGTTCACACACAGTCCTGCGCCAGACCCTGGTGGCTGCTCGGTGTTGCTTTCCAGTCTGCCAGTTTAATGGCCATTTTCTCTACCTAGACTGAAATCTCACCACATCAACTATTGAATAGGTTCTACTCATCATACATTTAAAAACTGTTCCTCAAGCTTAGCGGCTGGCAAGTGCTGGGAGCAGGGACATCACGGCAGCATTCCCCCTGCCTCACTCACCGATTGCCCTGGAGAGGTTGAGGCCGCCGTTCACTCTCCCGTCCATGGTGACCTTGCCACCCGCATTCTTTATCCTGGCCAGCTCTACCTCATCCTCTGGCTTGTGGTCATACGACATGTCGACAGCTTTGCCACCTTCCGAGACCACGCAGCGCGAATCTCCGGCGTTGGCCACGATCAGCTGCTTGCCCCGGATGAGTGCCACGACAGCGGTCGTCCCGCTGTCAGAGCCAGGCTGCAAGAGACAAAGGACTTTGCTGAGACTCCTTTCTCCTGCTCCATATCAGATCTATAAGGGAACAAGCACTAGCCATGAGCACCGGCAGTGTCCCAAACCCTGAGGTGAGGCATCTCACCCCTTCCTCCCACAAGCACTCATGAACACTGGAGAAAAGCCTGAGGGAAGCGTGAGACACAGCAGGAGCGTGTTCATCGAGAGGCAGGGTCAAGCAGAACCTCATTTCAGCCTCACAGAGCATCGGTGGCTCAGGATTCTCCAGGGTTCAATGTGTTCTGCTACACCCTCAGCTCTTAATGTGTTGCTTCCAGCTGCAGCCCAGCTTAAGCAGAAGCCAGGAGATGTCACCAAAGAGAGAAGGTTGGCACCTTGGAAGCTGTAATCCTTTTTCCTGACATCCCGGGTCCCTGGCCCGTCTGCCAGCACTGCCACGGGCTGAGGAGCCCCAGCCTTGGCCTGGCAAAGAATGATGTTCTGCCCAGGAGTCGCAGTGCCCGCAGAGCGGTCCTGCTGCCGTCCCATACTCTGGTTCCACGTCAACCCCACCACTGTTTCTATGCCCAGCAAACCCAGCAGGGGCGCCAACCTCTTCCAATCTCAACCTGCTGCCCAGACTCATGCCCTGCCCCTCAGCCTTCTCCATGAAGTCAGGCTGCTGGCAGCTGCGTTCAGCCTCAGGAGAACAAAAGGGTTGGTTTATCCCCCTCTGAGCGGAAATAACTCCTTGCTGAGTCCCCCCCAGCGCCCTTGGCTCCACACTACACTGCAGAACACAAGAACAGGGTGTGCACCTCCTCTTTCCCCTCCATGCCTGGTAACAACATCTCCTCCTCTTCATCCTCATCCTCCTCTGCTTCTTCAGTGTCATCTTCTTCATCTTCGTTCTCTGCCTCTTCGCTGCTGTAACCATCCTCATCTTCACTGCACTCCTGCAAGAAAGGAGAGATATCACCAGGAGTCATCACAGGCCACTCGCAGTGCCCTCCCCAGACAGTTGGTCCCTCCATCCTGGGGACAGATGACATGGTGGCCCCAGCAGAGTGAGATGACCTGGCAGGTTTCCCCCACACCTGATGCCTACAGTCAGAGCAGCCGGTTTCAGCTACCGCAGGGAATGGAGGGATGGCGCATGCGTAGGACTGGGGGCTGTCCATTATGGCCGCTGCACAGATGAGGGTATGTTTCCTTCAGGGTTATCTACACAATCCCCAACATTCCCATGAGATGGTCTCAAAGTATCAGCCTGAAAAACCTACTCCCAGGACACACCTAGGATGAGCCAGAGGCTCGTAGCTCAAGAACCACAGTAAGCAACATGTTCTGCCCAGCCAGAAGGCCACTCTGCCCCGGTGCTGTTTCCTACCTCACTGTCTTCCTCCTCTTCCTCAACCTCATCTGACTCATCCTCACTGTCCTCAAAAAATTTGGATTTGGTTGTGCGCTGGGGCTTTCCCGTAGAGGAGCAGGAGGGCCCGGCCTCCCCAGTAGAAGAGGTGACGGCCTCGTCACCTTTGCCTAGTTCAGGCTTCTGCAGAGCAGGACTGTTGCCTCCAGCGCTGGCTTTGTCTGAGGTGGAGGAAATACCCGTGATTTCTTCATCTGGCTTCCCATTCTTCCTCTCCTTGTGGTCGGTAAGCTCCCCTGGGTCAGCCTCTCCATTCATATTTGACTCCCCATCATGCTGCTTGCCTGTCCCCTCTGCAGCGTTCTCCCCAGCCGGAGCTGAAGACTTGTTTTTGAGGTTCTTGGTGCAGTTTTGTCCATAACGTGTGAGGAGCTCCTCGATGGTCATTGTGGCTTCTTCGTGCAGAAGAGCAGCTTCCTCGTTATCCACTGAAAACGGAAAGGGGAGGGCGGGGGTGAGGACAAAGAGGGTCAGAAAGCAGGGTACATCACCACCGCAGCTGCAGCTGGAGGTTGCTACTGCAGACAGGTTCCAGCAGCGCTGGTCACTGGGGGACACCAACGCAGCCAGACCTGCTCCGTCCCACAGCTCCAGGGACTGCGCAAAGGGCAAGGGAATGGCTCCCAACTGCAGCCGAGGCTGCAGCCTGCCAGCCACCCTGCTGCCCCCCGGCTGGCTCGCAGGCAGCACAGAGCATCCACAGAGCTGTACGGTCGGAGGGTAAAAAGCTTTGTACTTCTCCTGAAGCCGCGGGGGAAGCAGCCAGACTGCTCCCGTGTGCAGGTTTGTTCATTAATAGTGCAACTGGGAAGAAGAAGCTTTTGTTACTGCAGTTGCTCCATGGGCCTCAAGCACCCAGGGGACCCCAACCAGCTGCAGTCTGGACACTCACAAACACAATGGCTTGGCTTGAGGTGTCACCCTCCCAAGTGGGACAGCGGACATAAACCAGGGTGACTTCCCCCAAACTATGAGCCAATGACCACTGTTTCTCTATTGACATCTCCTTAGTCACTATTTTCTTTGCTAATTAATCCCAAAAGGAAGAGAAATACCCATATCCTAAATACTTTGAAAGTACAGGACAAAAAGGAGAAAAACCCATCCACCCTCTAAACCACTTTATCCCTGTCAGCTGGAGGGTGAGGGCCAACAAATCCGGCATTTTCAGACCAACACACAGCACTCGAGATGACGGTACTGCTTTACGTTTGCCTCTAGGCCAGTCACAAGGTATCCAGCCAAGAGCAGCACAGGATTCTACCCCAGGATTAGGGGCCTGCCAACTACTTGCTGGTGGAAAAGCACACCTGCTTCTTTGGGAGAAAAAAAAAATTGCTGAAGAGACCAGAACCTTCTTCAATCCTATCTGTGTTTGCCACCAGCCTGGGAGAGCTCAGCAGGGGACATCACACTGTTTCACCTCACAACTCAGCCCACGTCCCAGCTCAGAGGTTCCTGACACATCCTAGAACTCTGCACCCCACGGAGGATGTCCTAAGGAAAACTGACAGACTGGTTTGTTATTCATAGGATTAACCCACCAAATAAATTCCCCCAGCACCAACCCAAAGCAGTAAGCAGTGCTGAGGGGTGGAACTTTTCCAGCTGAAATTTAACTGCAAAATTTGGACAGAAAGCCTTCTGCTGAAGCAGACCTGGCCCAACTGCTCTCAGCCCCTGCTCTGGAGCTGCAGTCTTGTCTATTCAGTGGTATCTGACTTACCATCATCTTCATCAGCAACCTTCTCCTTCTCATCTTCATCATCTTGGGGTCGCCCAGCCATCTGAGAGAGCTCTTTAATCACCTCCTCAGTGGTGAGCTTGGCATCTATGGCTAAGAAAGCATCTTCCAGGGCCTACATATGAACACAGACATGAGAGCATGCACAGTTTCATCTTCCTTACAGGATGCTGCCTGTCATGCTGTGCAGCCAAGTCTCTTCCAGAATGCACACCAAGCAGAATGACAGAATGGCTGAGGCTGGCAGGACCTCTGGGGTCCGACTGATCCAACCCCCTGCTCCAGCAGGGACACCCAGAGCCAGGTGCCCAGGACCATATCCAGACAGCTCTTGAACAGCTCCAAGGATGGAGACTCCATCACCTCCCTGGGCAACCTGTGCCTGTGTCACCCTCACACTGGAAAAGCGTTTCCTCATGTTCAGAGGGAACCTCCCGTGGTCCAGTTTGTGCCATTTTGGTCCTGGCACAGGGCACCACTGGGAAGAGCCTGGCTCTGTCCTCCTGGCACCCTCCCTGTGGGTGTTTATGCACATAGACTCAGTCCCGCTGAGCCTTCTCTGCTCCAGGGTGAGCAGCCCCAGCTCCCTCAGCCTTTCCCCATGGGAGGGATATTCCAACAGCTTCAGCATCTTGGGCCCATTGCTGGTTCGTGGTCACTGGGGTGTCCCCCAGGACCCCCGGGGCATTTTCTGCTGAGCTGCTCTCCAACTGGGTGCCCCTCAGCAGGTCCTGGTGCTGCGGGGCTATTCCTCCCCAGGGGCAGGACTTTGCTGAACTCCAGGAGGTCCCAGTCACCCCATTTCTCCAGCCCATCCAGACCCCTCTGCAGGATGGAGCAGCTCGACCCTCTGGGGTACAGCCGCCCCCCACAGCTCGGTGTCACCTGCAGACATGCTGAGGGTACATTCTGCCCCATCCTCCACATCATTAATGAAGCTGTTAAATGAGACCGGACCCAGTATAGAACCCTGGGGTGCACTGGTTGTTACTGGCCTCCAACTGGACGTTGAGTCACTGATCTCCCCCCCATCTGGGCCCGGCCACGCAGCCAGTTCTTGGTGCACCTCACTGTGCTCGCCCAGCCCAGGCTGCCACAGCATCCCCAGGGGGATCTAGGGGGCACCCAGTCAAAGCTTTGCTGGACCCCATGGGGCTGGGGACACGATGGCATTCAGAGCCATTGTGGGGCTGGCTCAGCAGACAGGCTGATGGCCGGCAGTGAGCACAGCCAGCGTGGGCTCAGCAAAGCCACAAACTTGAGTGTTTCAGCCTAGAGCAAGAGCCAAAAACTGACTGAAGTTTTCTTTGCAGGCTCTCCTCATCTAGCTGCTCATGGAAGCTGTGGAGGGACTGCCTCCCCCTCACCCACATTGCTACAGACCCCCAGCACCAACCTCTGGGACCCCCCGTGTCATACCAGGCACTAGCACTGTGAGGGGGGGTTACAACAGGGGGATCGCTTGGCGGAACCAACCTCCCACCTCTGACAGAAGCTACCCCTGTTCCCCAGAAAACCACCCACCAAAACCACCCGAAGAACCAGCCCACACCTTTGACTGCAACGGGTCTGAAAATTTAAAAAAAAAAAAAAAAGCTGGAAAATAGAGTATTTATCTTTAAAAATACAATCAACACCTGGTGTACACTCCTAGAAACAAGGAAGGGAAATTAAAATGGAAGACATGGTGGATCGACCTTGGAGGGACGGGATCCTGCATGTAAGTATTTGGTACCCAAAGCCCTAAAAGAAGGGCTTTCTGCTGCCTTGGTGCCTACTTGTTTGGCTCTTACCTTCTGCAATTTGCCTTCCTTGTAGGCCTTCTGGTCTTTGATTATCTCAGGGAGATACTTGGCACAGTACAGGGCAACTTCTTCTCCTGAAAGAGAGCAGAAAACGTTTAAAGAGGCTGGTCCTCCCAGCAGCAAAACGTGCTCTCGACAGCTGAGTTCCTGCAGCACCCACCAGAACTACCCCAGGCAGGGAGAAGTCGGGCAGGGATGGACACTGGGGATCCCCACCTTCCGGCCAGCTGCCTCTCCACAACAGCAGGATCTGCTGACCACCCCTGGCAAACCTCACGGAGCTCTTACCCATCAGATTCCTGAAAGGTTCCCACATCAGCTTCCTGAAAGGGAGCTCAGGCCCATTTTGGCCCCTTAGGTCAGCAGTTTGGGCTCATCCTACCTAGGAAGCTCTGCCTTCACACGGAAGTGTGGGTACAAATGACAAGCAGGGAAAAGGGAAGCTTTTGGTCAGTGTAAGCTCTTCCTCAGAGCATTACTGACACCTGAAGAGCAGCACAAAGAGTGCTGTGTATTCTAGCGTGTGTTCCTGACCAATTAAAGGCCCTGAGATAAGCCCTTCAGAGTGACAGGGGTCCTGTTCTCGGTAGGGAAGGTGTGCGTGTGTGCCCAGCAGGAGTGAAGGGTGGCCAGAACAGCAGGCTGCTGGGGCAGAGGGATAACTGGGACCGACAGCCAACAACACACACCAAGTGCCCGCTCCTGCAGCAGCTGAACAGTTTTTAAAAGCTGGAAACACTCCAGCAGCTCAGTAATTAATACAAGTGTGCAACAGAGCACAGGAAATGTTTTTTATGCCACGAAGGTGCTATTAAGAGAGGAAGAAGATTAAACAGTGAACAATTGTGAATTTCTGTAGTTCATCTTGGTAAGAGGGACCAGAAAGAACAGTGCGACTTTTGAGAGATCAACCTAGTAATTCAGGGATTTATATGAGAGGCAAAGAACCTCTCGTAGGGACCTGGCTCACAGATAATCAGAAAGAAAAATTAGAGCTAGAAACTGAGAAACAAGGTAAATGTCAGGCAGAGAAGAGCGGCAGAGAGGGGAGCAGGGGGGGCCGCAGGCAAGTGGAGGGGTCCAGCCACAGGTGACTGCTGGATGAGCCATTCTCTATCGCAGGGCGAAGGAAGAGTACGAGTGGGCCGAGCATCACGCTGGGGAGCCTCTCCACACACTGCCAGCATTCCTGCGGCTATCGGTAAAGGCAAGAGAGCCTGGTATGCTCCATCCTCCCAGCTACAGAGCCATAGCAGCCACCCAGCTCTCGACTTCCCAGCTGGCATGTCCTGATCCTCAGCTGAGCGGAGGCTGTGGGAGAATCTGGGCACAAGGAGCAGTAACACACACAGCAGCAGAGCTCTGCCCAGGAGAGGGGCATCGGGGAAAGCGTGAGAAGGGTGGGAAGCAGGTATCCATCAGCTGAGCAACTGGAAAGGCACAGGGAACACAGTGGGAAGCGAAAAGGTGGTGAGATTTGAGAGAAAGAAAGAAACAGCAGACAAAGGACTTTTCAACCCTGTCTGCAGAGAAGGGATCAAGTGGCCATTGACAAAGAACAGAAACCTTTGCAAAACGGCTGCTGTTAAAAGAGCGCTGCAAAAAGTTCAATACCGCGGCTCCACACAACAAAGAGACAGAGCTCTACCCCGACCATGCTCTCAAAAATGCAGAGTGGGGAGAAGAGAGAAAAAAAAACCAACAGGAAAGATCACAGAAAAATAAGTGATGTAAGAGACGAATAGGAGTGATCCCAGCTTTCTAATGAGAACTAGGAAGGGAATACCAAGGTGACCTGACAATCACCGACACAAAAGACTGACTGGCCCTTAGAGGATCTCAGACGAAGAGGTCTGACAATTACTGACCATTGACATGAGCTTATGGGAGCAGATCTTGCCAATCCAACTCAGCATCTGCTCTTAAGGATACTATGATTTTGCCCGATAAAACTAAGCATGCTGATTCAACAGATTTAGGTCAGGTATGTAACTTTTATATTATATATAGCTTACATATACATATAGGTATATAAGTGACCACTTTGCTTAAAGTGCAGTGACGCGCTCCCACATAAAGGCTCTACCATCAAGCAAGGTGGCGCATTGCATGTGCCTCAGCAGCACGAGGAGGAGAAAAACTAGGAAAACTGCAGGAATCTCTCATCCCAAATAATGAACAAACCCAGTGGGCTGCCGACACGGCCACCGGTCACTGCAGGGGCAGTTGCCATCTCCTCCAGCTTCTCCTCCAACTTGCAGTCAATCCTGCTGGCCCCATCTGGAGCAGCAGCATGGCACTGATGCCTCTCCCCCCTCTCATTTTGACACTCTCTGGGGCACCGTCCAGTGTATGGCAGGGACACGAGAGGGTCACCTCCATGCTGCACCACGGCTCTTCAGAGACTTCCCCGAGGCACTGAGCAGGAACAGGGTGGGTAGAAGCCTCCATCGCTTGCACCGGTGACTGCTATGGCAGAACGGCCCCGGCCACAGCCACCTGCCGAGAGCAGAGGGGGAGAAGGGAGCAATGGCTGGCTCTGTCCCTGCCCGTGGGGTCTGTGGATGAGGCAGCCGCTCTGTGCCCTCTGGAAGCAGCTGATGGGTCTAATAATACCAGTGTGGACACCCGATCACCCGCCAGACGGAAAGGATGACCCAACATCGCACTCCTCCTGCCACAGTGAGGGACAAGGGATTTTCTTTACAGCAACGAGCAGCTTGATCTCATAAAGTCACTGAGAACTTTGCAGCCCCGGTGCCCCTCCAGTGAGACGCAGGGCACAAGGCTGTGGCATGGCCCATGGGAAGATGCCATCCCCAGCACCACCATAGAGAAGGATCTCGTTCTGTCACCACAGGAGCAGGAAGTCAGCCCCAATATGGAAAGATCTGGCAGTTAAACAAGCCATTTCTTTGGAACAGGGACACTAACATTAAATAGTGACCCGGAAATCTCCAACGCGCCTGGCTGTGGCTACCCAAAGAGAAATTACTCTAAGAGAATCTGTAGGTGCCACACAAGACAAGAAACCTTTGCCACTTGCTGTGTGGCTCCAGCACAGATGTCCCAGCAGACATTTCTGCTGCAGACTGAAGGGGTGTCACACGGGACCCTTGGCCAGACTCCTTGACCCCTCTTCATGGGCCGCCGCTCACCCTCAAACCCCCTGCGAGCACGGCTGGCTGTGCCCTGTCTCCCCTGCTCAGGGGACACAGGGGTGCTCACTTAGTGTTATAACCCAAACATCTAAAAAAGCAAGGTTCTCCTTGGGAGCCCTGGGGCCGAGGACAATGATCCATCAAAATGAGTCCTCAGGTCCAGTAGGTGTGTGTCCCTCTGGTACCCAGGAGGCAGCTTTCGGCCAGCACACAGACCTCAGGCCTAGCTGCTGGCACCGCAGACCCACTGACATGTCCCTCGTGTCCAGTGTGGAACTCACTGTGAAACTCTCCATGAATCATTTTATTAATATTTTCTGGAGGGGCAGCATCCAGCTAAGTAACGCCACAGCCTCAGCTGCGTTTCCTGCATGAACCAACACAGATGCAGTAGTGTGAAGGTCTTTGGGAGGCTGAAGTAAAATACATAACACGTAGCATTGAATTAAGCGAAAAAGAAAACATTTGGAGGATCCTCCAGGGCGTGTACTTTATGTCTCTCAAAAGAGATGGCTTTTGTTTATGAAAAGCATGTGGAGTTTCCAGGATGTCTGAAAGACCACGCAGAAAGGTGGAAGTGGACATGGGAAAGGCCAGGTCTCAGTACATTTCTAGATGCCACTGCCAAAACCTACATCTGATTCAGCTTTAACAGCAGGAGTGACATTCCGATGATCGATCTACCCCAGCATTTCAGGCAGGGCTGGCTCCAGAGTACCTGGGACCCAGCTGGAATCTCACTGCTGTACGATTTCTCTGTCTCCAGAGGGATCTGACATGTGAAGACAAGAACAAGCAGCAGCCTCAGGGCAAAATCCAGGCAAGTAAAAGGCCTCCAGAGATACAGGTTCCCAGATCAAATCTTTCCCAGTGCATGTACATACAGAGTCCCATCCTGTCTCACCCTCACAAGGCTGAAAGTAGATCTCACTCAAAGGTTTGATCTGTATTTAGACACATATACACCACTGGAATATAAAATAAAGAAAGCTTACAGTCAAATAACAAATAAACTAGCTAACAACAGATACCACAGAATCCCTAAGGATGGGAATGCTATGCCGAAACAGGAAAAGAAAAATTTTAAAACCAGAGTAGTAACTCCCAGCCTGAGACAAGGACAGAGAGGCAGGATGCTAAGGCAGATCAGAAAGCAAGATGACCAAGAACAGGGCAAGAGAGATCCGCTGCTCTACACACGAACTGGGAAAAAAATACAGCAGGGCTTGCTGTATTCAAATTAAACATGCTGGAAGGAGCAAAAAGAAAAATCTTACTGTGATAATGCTGACCTCTGCGAAGGGGGAGCGTCAATGAAGACACTTATTAAACAGCTAAAAGACACCTGGTCTGGTGGGAGGTGTCCCTGCCCAGGGCAGGGGGTGGGACTGGATGGGCTTTAAGGTCTCTTCCCACCCAAACCAATCTGTTTCATCCTCTGATAAGCAGGGACTAACAGCCCAAATGCTCAGAGCTTCACACTGGGCTGTGCCAATTGACCCCAAAGCCAGAAAGCTCCTGCTCTTATTTCCTAGTACACACCCAGCTGTACGACTGGAGACAATCTAGGACTGCTCTTACTGGAAGAAAGGACACAGAGTCCAAATTGATGAAAGTGAAAAGTGCTAATGGAGTGACCATTCGCTGACTTCTCATAAGCGCTGGGGATATTGCAGTGAGATTATCAGGCAGTATGTTTAGATCAAAGTCTTTTTTCCAAATAATAAATTAAGTTCTAAACCAAACATCCTATGCAAATAATCACTGAACATCTAAACCTGGTTTTAAACTGCAATTAGTCAGATTCAGGAAGTCCCTCAGGAAGACTCGAGCATGCCTGTAAGATGGAATGGCTGCCACCTCTTGCTCAGGGATGCCATAAGCAGGGACAGCAGCTGGGAAGGTGTCAGGGAATGGATCTGCCTCTTCTGTTTTCTCCACTCCTTCCCTGAGCAACCAGTGCTGGCAATCACCAGAACACGCTGACTGGAGTCAGACCTTTGGTCCCATCTCATGCGGTTTTTCTTACTGCAGCTCCTCAGTGACTATCCTGTGCAGCTTGCCCACCAAAAAAACAGGCATTCTTAAAAGTTTTAGAAGATGGAATGCAAATATAATTTTGATTTTGTATCAACCCATGACCTTCCTTCTAGAAACCTAAATTCTAATAAAATTTCAGAACCTTAATCAATGATATGTATCAAGGAAAATGCTTCCCAAGCAGTAGGGTTTCTAATGGCAGATGCTTGCCCCAGCAGCCACCGAGCAACCCAGAGGGGCCATGCAAGGACTCGGGAGAGAACAGTGGATGCGTTACCTCCGTGTCCATCGTAGACTGAGAACATGGCTGTTTCACTGTCCAGCTCGGGTATGCAGTTGTGCGCGTCCTGAAAGAGAGCAGAAATCTGGAATGACATGGATTGCAGAGAAGTAGGAGAAAGGGACAGGGCGGCCACAAGCACAGACACGGGGATTCTCAAATCTGAAGAGAGAGCAAGGACAGTCAGAAAGCCTCCTCTCACTCTTAAACACTCACATGGTGAGCACTGCTCTTCAAAGACGGGGCAATGATCTTTAACACTATGGTGCTCTCTGTGCTGGAGCAGCCTTGTCACCATGAGGTTGTACTGGAAACCCCTTCAGATGCTCAGTACAACTCCTCTGGGTATGGCCAAGCTCAAGCCAGAGCCAAACCCCTGTGCTCGCTCATAATGCCGTGTTACTGTAGTAGCTCCTTAATGAGCACAAGGCAGCAGCTGTGCAGCATTGTACAAACCGGTGCCTGGGCTGAGCACTGTTGAGCCGAGTGTAACTACAGAGCAGTAACTACTAAGTTATACTGGTACCGATATGCTGGCAACTTCCCCCAAACAGACAAATGCAACCAGCTGAGGGTCACTTGTGGAGTCCGGTTGTTCCCACAAATGCTCTCTTCCCCAGTGCTGGCCAAACAAGAGCTGTGCAAAATGAAAAGCCACTGATGAAGCCAGAAGGTCAAATATGGAGCCTCCTGACCTCCTGCCTTCATCCAGCCATTGCTTGCCCTGGTGAATACGGCCACATACGGCAGTAGTTGTTTATCCCAACAGCCCAAAGAAAGGCAGCCCTGCAGGACACAGGACTACTACATCCAGTGAGAACAAACAACCTCCTCTTGGGACAAAGGCTCCTTCCTGCTCTTCTCGCCATGTGGGTGCACCGCTGGCCTCAGGCACGGCTACCTGACAAGCAAGGCTCAGAGCCTGGCCTCTCCAGGGCCTTTTAAGCAGTGAGGCCATGGACAAGCAAGCCACTAGTCAGCTAAGAGTGCAAAGCCCGAAGTACAGACCCAGGTACCACTTACTAAGGTAAGACACACGCCTTGGTTCTGGTGACTGTCCAGAAGCTCTGAGACTCAAACCGGGCAAACCGGAGGGAAGTCTGAGCCTGGGGCATTTTGGGCTAAAATACTAAACTGCCTCCAGCCTTTCCCTGTGCATGCTCCCAAACTACAAAGGACAACAACATATAAGCAACATACACTGAGCAACCTTTCTCTCCACCAGGTCTCACAGGAACAGCAGCCTTTGAAGAAGGCACCACCAGACCCCACAGCCAGGTGCCCGGCCTCTTTCACCTTATGGGTCACCAAACCCAACTTGGCTGCTCCAGTGCAAAGCTGAGAACTGGTGGATGGGCTGAGTCCTTCTCTGAACACCCCCCCTCAGCTAATCTAACATCCCTTAAAGTCAAAGCCCAGTCCTACCGACTCACAGCCTGACCGCACCCCACACACTTTTGTTCAAGAACAATCATGTGATATTTTAAAAAACGTGTTCTAGTCTCTTTGCTGTGGTTCAAGTTTGTCACCTTAAAGGTAAATATGCTACAGTTGCCCCAAAACACCGTGCTTACTCCAAGACAGCTGGATCAAAGATCTGGATGTGTCCATATTGCCAGCCATCACTCAGAACTTCTATGTACAGCCAGAGCCATGTTTGCTGCACAGCCAAGCAACTGCTGAGCCCTTCTACTTTTTTACTGTAGGACTCCTTGGATAAGAGCTCTTTGCCCTCTAGAGACCCACAGTCTTATGAGAACAGAACTCCATTCCCCTGCAATTTCTATCAAAGACAGAAAAAGAGAGGTTCTGGGTTTATGCAGCACTTTGTCCAATGAAACTCCTGACACTGTGATGAAAACGAAACCTGAACAGGCCAATTAGTTCAAAACAGAAAAAAAAGGACTCTGAATTATAATGTAGGAAACGTAACCAAAGACTTCACTGCAGATAGTGAATGAAAATAAAAATAAGCAAAAAATCAGCATTTTTAGGCTCACTTTTCGGAGCATTTACAAAAGCTAGTGAGACAGCAAAACCACAACAAAGTAAGTGGGGTAAGTCCCGGGTGACTAAACAGCAATTAATTAGAGCAAGTAACACAAATGCTGCTGGGGAGGAAACCCAACATTGGCGGCCAAAACGGTGTCTCTGGGGCGTTGGTAGAGCAGTGACCGCAGCTCGTCCTGGCTGCAGCGGGGAGAGCAGACCAGCACGGCCACCATGCACTGGAAGGAGAAGGCTTGCCCTACGCCAGGCTCCAGTGCTGCACACCAGCCCCGGGCACTTTCAACACCAAGAGCAGCCCAGAGAGCCCCGACTGACCACCAAAACCACCCTCTACTGCCATCAGAAGGGGCTGGCGAGCTGTCTGCAGCCATTGTCCTCTGAGGAACCAGGATCTCACACTCTTCAGACCAAGCAAAGGCTCACACAGCCCGGATACCAGCAACCCCCTCCCTACCCTCTCTGCTGCCTCACCTTCCCCTCCCAGGGGACACCATTCTTGGTCTCCCCCAGCCACATCAGTGGTTACTGAGAAACAGTACACTTGAAACATCAAACATTAAATTCGGTTGAAATTGGCAAACGAGTTAAAACTGAATTTGACAAATCTCCATATTTTGAACCAACCCAAGCAAGGGCTTTTTTTTCTGAGCCCAGGATGAAATGGAGCTGCACAGGGGCTGTTGGTGTCTTGTCTTGGAGACAGAGTCAGAACAGCACCAGAGCTCAGAGATCCCAACCATCCTCCTCCAAAATACCTCCTGCACCTTCCACTGGATCCCAGAGCATCCTCTCTACCACAAAGCCATCTTTAGCTTCTTCTCTTTTCTTATTTGCTCATTGTACCTAACACTGCTTTTTGGTATCCTTACCCTTTGAGTCACTTGTTTGCCCAAAACATTGCCTTATACACAATGCAGCCTCTCTGGACCATGAATGGATTTTTATTACAGTACTTCTTCAGGGCCCTGTATACCTACCTCACTTGGGGGCTCCTAAAACATAAGTCAAAGGCAACAGACAACTTGTACACACTCTGACTGGCCTCACTAACGTAACACATAACTAAAGCCTTAAGCCTAAACATTTGCTCAGAACTTTCTCCAAGCCTTGCAGAACAGCAAAAGTACAATTCAACACGAAGAAAAGGTAAGAAGACAAGACAAGATACAGAGAAGAACACATAGCACCGGAATGCACGAAAACAGAATCATACAATCATTTTGGTTGGAAAAGACCTTTAAGATCAAGTCCAACCGTTAACCCAGCACTGACAGGTTACCACTAACCCATGTCCCTCAGCACCATGTCTGCCCAGCTTTTAAATACCTCTAGGGACAGAGACTCCACCACTGCTCTGGGCAGCCTCTTCCAAAGGTTTCACAACCCTCTCGAGTAAGAAATTTTCCCCAATATCCATCCTAAACCTCCCCGGTGCAACTTGAGGCCATTTCCTCTTGCCCCATCGCCTGTTCCTTGGGAGAAGAGACTGACCCTCCCTGGCTACACCCTCCTTTCAGGGAGTTGGAGAGAGCGAGAAGGTCTCCCCTCAGCTTCCTTTTCTCCAGGCTGAACTCCCCCAGCTCCCTCAGCCACTCCTTACAAGACTTGTGCTCCAGACCCATCACCAGCTTTGTCGCCCTTCTCTGGACACACTCCACCACCTCAAGGTCTTTCTTGTAGTGAGGGGCCCAAAACTGGACCCAGCCCTTAAGGTGGGGCCTCACCAGTGCCCAGTCCAGGGGGACGGTCACTGCCCCAGTCCTGCTGGCCACACTGGTCCTGATACAGGCCAAGATGCTGGTGGCTTTCTTGGCCACCCGGGCACACTGCTGGCTCATGTTCAGCCAACAGTCGACCAACACCCCCAGCTCCTTTTCCCCCCAGGCAGCTCCAGCCACTCTGCCCCCAGCCTGGAGCGTCCATGGGATTGGTGTGACCCAAGTGCAGGACCTGGCACTTGGTCTTGTTGAACCTCACACTGCTGGCCTCAGCCCATCTATCCAGCCTGTTCAGATCCAGCAGATCAACACTCCCACCCAACTTGGTGTCCTCTGCAAACTTACTGAGGGTGCGCTCCATTCCTTCCTCCAGGTTGTTGATAATGATTTTAAAGAGAACAGGCCCTGACACCGAGGCCCGGGGAACACCACTTCTCCATGCAAGCGGGGAACACAGCAGAACGTCTACTCAGCTGTGCGCCAAACAATACATGTTTCTCTCCCATCACAGAATTAGAAGAAATTTGCAGCAGGCTCAACTTGTAACACAAGCACCCCTGCACCCCTGCTGTCTTCTCGGGCCTCTTGATAACACAGCTAAACCACATCCACACCAATGGCCTCAGTGTTGTTTCTGCCAACAGGGAGATAAGCTCATGCAGAAAACACAGCTGCAAGCTCTGGGCCTCATCCAATTTCCATAAAGGTCAACAGCAGCAAGAACAGACCTCAAATAAATGAAATTATGAGCCACTGTCCCACCTGTGGAAGGGCTATGTTAGCCCACCAGCATTACAAACAGGAGCAGCTCTCTGGTCTCCTTCATCCAAGCCCATCTCCTTAAAACGATTCCAGCCTCTGTGCACCAAGGATGCCAGAACACTGCCCGCAATCAGCCTCTGACTTGTGAGCTAATCGCCTTGAGAGATTATACTGCACATTGCCTCAACATTCCAGTAATGTCTGTGCCACCATTTCACCCCTCCAGAGGTCACCAGGGTGGACCAGCTGAGACACTCTCAGTCACAGTAAGCATTCACACGCTCTGAGTTTCTCTCAAGAGCACAAGCATAATTCTCCTGCCTCTTCTACCCTGGACGCAAGAGCCCACAGTTTCACAAGGCTGTGATGCACACAGAAAGGAGGAAACACCTGGTGGCTGTTTTGTCACCTCTGAGGCTGCTGTACGGTATCGGAGAGCATGGCTTTTCAAACTAGACTGGCAAGAAAATCAGTTCCTGACAGGCTGAATGGGACTCCCTCTCCAAACTAGCCAAAGGGCTACAAATGAGAAGGCTGCTCTACCTTGTTCAGAGAAGATGTACCTGGGGGGGGGCTGAAGGGACCAATATTAACCCTCACCTAACTTACCCTCTTTGCTGGCTGCCTGGAAGGAAAAATAAACCTGCACATTAATGGTGCTCACAGAGGGTGATAAATGCAAAGAAGTAGCTGCTGGACAGGGAGAGTAATCCCAGCAGCTCGACATCGCCCTTACACAGCAGCTCCAACAGAATCCCCCACCCAGCTCCTGCACCCAGGTATTTATCTGGTGATCTCATTTGCTCCATTCATTTGTCTGGCTGATAGGATGGTAAAGCCAGGCCTGGCTAGAGGAGACTGCGAGCATCAATGAAAATTCCTCCAAAAAATTTGCACAGAAAAAAAAAACAAGACCAGGGAAAAAGAGAATAGAAAGAGACTGACGCTTCATTTCTGCCTAGAAAGAAAAGCGGGGATTTTGCCCGAGGATTCTTAATTTGCTTTCATTCATCCCAAGCACTAAACTGTCGTTTCCGCCACTCTTGAACCCCAGTCTCTCACTCCCGGCCGGGGGTTCCCGGGCTATGCATGCCGGGAGAGCCCCCGACGAGGAGCCGCGGTGCCCCCTTGACGGGGGGCAACTCTCCGGCGGGTCACCGTGCCAGCCGGCGGCCTCCGGGACACCGACCGGCCCATGGCACAACTGGGGCAGGCGGCTCCTCCCGCTCCGACGGCGGGGACACCGCGGCCTCGGCGGGGACCGCCCGCCCCGCCCGGCCCTGCGCTGGGCTCCGGCAGCGCTGGGCTCCCGAGGGCA
>VXAK01009526.1:54540-84781 GCA_013399435.1 Arenaria interpres
GGTCCCGGCCCGGGGCTGGGAGCGGTACCGGGGGCCGGGGCGGGGCTCCGGGGACCGGTGGGACCCCGGCCCTTCCCCCGCCTTTGTCCCGCTGCAGCCGCCCGGTCCCGCGGGAGCTCGCAGCAGTGCACCGGGCGGGGCGTGCTCGGTGTGACCGGAGTTACGGACTCGGCGCGCGGGGGGGGGAAGTCTCGGCACAGCCGTGTGAGCGGGGTTGTGAGTTGGGTGGTGAAGTGTCCGCTACAGCAGCCCAGCCTGAGCTGTGTCGGTCGATGTAATTGAACGAGTGTTGGTTCACACCGGGAGAATAACGGCAGGCACCGGCACACACCCTTCAGTCCCTCGACTGGAAACGTGCCCAAGCGCTGACTCGCTGCGTCCTGCGCGGGTGCCACAGGAGGGGTTGTACTTCTGTCCTACAGAGTCTAAAACCTGTGGGTGGCTGAAAGGTGACGTCTGAGTTCTTGCCAGCCATCAACAACCTCCCTTCAGACAGAAGTGACCTTGTTGTTGTCTGATTGTTGTTCTGTGCTTGACGTTGTAAGCTCAGCTGCTGGAGCACCTTCCATGTTACACCCGTGCTTCACTGGCTGCTGAGATGGAGGGGTTCATTTTGGAGACGAATCCCTTGTATATAGGTGTGTCTGTGCATACGGTGGTTGATGTGTTGATTAATCCTTGTTTTCCTGTCGCTGGTGGTTTCTGCTGTCAGGCACGCTAGATGGGAGGTGCAGTCCTCCTTAGGTTCCTGTACGCTGGCGTCCAGATGAAGGCAGGGTGATGGAGTTCCATCTAGACCTGGGTACGAGGTCAGGTGCAGGACTTGAGAGAACGATTTGAGGCAGTACACGCTCTGTCTGTGAGTACATCCTGGTACAGCATTCAGTCTTGCTGTTCTTCTTTGTATACTGTTGCTGGAAGTCCAGAAAATTAACACAGACAGCCCCTCTGCCGTTAGTTTGCTTCTCTTTTTCTTTGAAAGAGTTTGCTGTTATTTGGGTCGGTGGTCCCTTGGTGGCTGGACAACAGATGCTCTCGATCCACACACCTGCTGTCAAATGTTAAGGAAGGAGCTGTGGTTTATGAGGAGCTGACCCCAGAAATACATTCAATGAAGTGCTGGGTCTACTTCGTCTTTATTTTACCTCTTTGTGGTCTTTTTTACTCCTAGTAGGACTCTTAGTTTCTTGAATAATTTTTCATCTGGAGCTGGTTGATGACTTTTGCACCTCTGGATTTATATTTCTTCAGGGATAGCAGGATTCTTGGAGAGAAAACACCAATAGACTGGGTCTTTGGATTCTGTGATACTCGAGTCTGGTTCCTTAGCCACTGTTGTGACTGGAAAGACACTTGCTGAGGCAGGAAAAGACAAGCCTCAGCCTGTCTTTTCATGGAATGGTTTGGGTTGGAAGGGGCCTTAGAGGTCATCAAGTTCCAACCCCCTGCCATGGGCAGGAGACACCTCCCACTAGAGCAGGTTGCTCAAAGCCCCATCCAGCCTGGCCTTAAACACTTCCAGGGATGGGGCATCCACAACTTCCCTGGGCAACCTGTTCCGGTGTCTGACCACCCCCACAGTACAAAATTTCTTCCTAATATCTGACATAAATCTTCCCTCTTCCAATTTAAAACCGGGTCCTGTCACTACATTTCCTGACAAAGAGTCCCTCCCCAGCTCTCCTGTAGCTCCCTTTAGATATTGGGAGGCCGCTAGAACGTCTCCCCGGAGCCTTCTCTTCTCCAGGCTGAACAACCCCAGCTCTCTCAGCCTGTCTTCACAGGGGAGGTGTTCCAGCCCTCTGATCATCTTCATGGTCCTCCGCTGGACCCATTCCAACGGGTCTATGTCCTTCACCTGTTTCCTGTCACACAGCTGAGTTTCTGTCTGGGGGGAAAGCGAGGCATTCGAGATGCTCTGAGCTTTGGATTCTGCTGCTGGACAAGGACGGGTTGCAGAGATTCTCAAAGCAAACTGGTGCTAGGTGGGCTGTCCCACGTTGGACAGGCTTTGGCAATGGACCTGTTTTTTTTCCAGCTGGTGGAGAAAACCAATGCTGTGCTGCAGTTTTTATGATTTTACTTGACCGTTGGGAAGGTGCTCAAAAGAGGAGGTGTGTGCAGCCTTTAACGTTTTCATGGGCTCATCTGTAACCCTTGAGATGTGCTTGAAGGAGACGAGGGGCATTGCAGGCTGTAGAGTGGGTTGTGCCCTTGCCTTGGGCTGGTTGTCAGCAGGCCCGTCCTGTTCCTGTATCAGAGGGCTGGGGAGCAGCTCTGACGCTTTCCTGGGTGGGCTGGAGCGTGACCAGCACCTCCAGCGCCTGTGACCGAGGGACAGGGTTTGCTCCATGTTCTTTACAGAGCTCTTGCTGTAAATAACACAGTCTCTATCGCTTACCAGCAGCACCAGAGCTGTCCCCTCATCAGAGCTGTCTCGTTAGACCTGTGTTGGGAGGCCCAGGGGAAGCGATCACAATGTGGTGGCTACTGCTGCATGTTTGGTGGTGGTCAGGTGTTAGAGCTGGGCTCACGCTGGGCAAGGAGCTCGCTGCCAGGCTGGCAGAGGGGAGAGTCTGCTTGCCATCTCTGACCCCAGGTCCTGCCTGCGGAGAGGCTGCATGGCAAATTCTGATAGACAGGGACACTGCAAAAGCGTGCCCAGGCAGAAATAGGTGAGCACCATATAGGTGAGCATGTGCTTTCCAAGTGTCCCGTGCTAGCATGGGGGACACGAATAGCTGTACCCTGTTCCTAAGGATCAGTGCTCAGGGAAAGATCCCATGTCACGAGTGTCTCTAGTACCCATCTTCCAGGCCCCTCTGTCTCTGCAAAATCCAGCCCCAAGACCTTTTGTCCAGACTTTCTGGCTGGAAGTTCATGAGCAGATGTGCACGTATGTACACAGAGAGTAGGAGCACGCTTACACAGAAAATGGTTTGAAAAATAACTTAACAAAAAGACCAGGCACAGGCCTTGGCTTGCGACTCGCCTTGATCCTTCTCTTGGCCCTTCCCTCAAACATCCTATAAATGTTGTACCCAAATACTCTTGTTCAATCCCAAAGTTGCCCGTTCCTGACATCCTATTAGAAGTCCTGTATTCCTTTACACAGCGTCTCCACTTGGCTTGCATAATATTGCTGAAGGAGTTTCTCCCATTGAATTGCCTAGATGAGGTGTCCTAATTGGGACGATGTCTTAATTGCTCACCTTTGTGGCCTTGGGAGCCCCGGGTGCAGTGTCTCACCCCTCAGGGTTGGGCTGTTTGGGTTCCCTGCCCTGGCGTGGTTCCTCTCGTCACTGAGGTGGTTCTTCTACCCTGAACAGCCCTTGCCCAGGTGCCTTCCCACAGCAGTTTGACGAAACTGTTTTGGCCTGTGAATTCAGGGAGACTCCTGCAGTTCTGCCTGGAGTTGAGTGAACAACTGTGACAGTGCAGAAGGTGCAGAAATGCAGCTTTTAAAATTGTGGTTACAGCAGCAGCAAGAATAAAGAGAAAATGTGTAATTATGATACTACCTTTCTGGATAGAAAACCAGTATCTGCTGCGTACGTGGAATTCTGCTCTGGCTGTTCAGGTTACAGAGCCAGAGCTGCTGCTGTTAAGCCACCAAATAAGAAAGTGAACAGGAGAGAATGGAAAAACCACTACGATGTTTGGTGTGACACATTCTCGCAATGATCAGAAGTTGAGGCAGTTTGAGCCAGGTACTGATCTGGACTGTTGTATTTAGTAGTTAAATGCACCCGTTTCAGATGGTTAGTTTAATCCCAACTTGCAGCCGGTTTTGCTTCTGACATATATCCTGTGGTAGTCAGCTTTACAGTTTATTTTTTATATATATATGTGTATATGTACACGTAAGGATCACGTGCTTCCTCATTGTTCTCCTTAAAATATGATGTTTAATCACTTCATTGCCTGCTTTCTCTCTCTTGTATTATCAGGAACATGAAATAATTACTCTCTATTTGTATCCTGTGCCATGGGTGACTTTTACAAGCCTGTTTCAGATTTTTACTTACAACAGCATACCAATTTTTGTGGCATTTTCTATTCCTTTCCTTGTAATTCCTAATACTGATCTTTTAACACCTCTGAAGATGAAGTGATGTTTTTCAGAGTTATCTGCAGTGATTTGAAGATCTCTCTACCAAGTGGAAGCGTCACAGAGCAGCAGGATGGGCTAGCGCAGAATGAAAATAGCTGACTTGGAGTTTATCCCCCCTGTTTTTTCTCCTCTTTGTGGTGTTTTGCATTACTGGCACTCATCTGAGCTCTCCGTCCCTGGGTTCAGTGCCCAGAACTTCCAGAACCTCCTGGTCAGCTCTATTTCTGACTGTTCTGGGTGATAAAACTATCTGAGGTACATCCTCGGCGTCGTGTGTGTGATGAGGGAGGGTTCTAATAATGGTACAGGGGTAATAATAGTGCAGTAAATACAGAGGTACTGGTGATTTACCGTAACCCTCCTGTTGGACTTCTATCTGAATGGTTTCTGTTTGCAGATAGTGGGGTTTCTTCTTCACTCTCTTATTTTGCCGTGCTGTTTCTGTTTCCCTTTGGGAATTAGGGTTGGGGAATTTGAGCTCTCCCTACTCCCATAGCTCAGCTCTGTGACACTGAACTCTCCTTGGCTCCATTGGATCTCTCGTTTGTGGGGAAGCACCAAATGAAACCAAGTGTTTGTCCCTTTGGGCTCCCAGGAGACAGCTGATGTACTCATTTCTGTTATCCATTAAATGGACGGGAATGACGCGTGTCTCCCGGTAGGATATTGAGCAGTGCTTTTTCTGTTCAAAGCAACTTGACTCTTGTCATACTTTTGTGTTTTCTGAAGTTGCTGATCCACCAACTGGAGAGTTATCTGACATGAGTTTTTAGTGAAGCTTGTCCCTCAGTATGTTGTTTGGCCAGAGCTGTCAAAATGCTCCTGGAGAGGCTGCACTGGCCACTGGGCTACAGCCTGGTGACGGTGGTGTGACTCAAAACTCCCTGCTTTGATACAGGAGGGTTGGCGTTCTTGCTGCCAGGGTGGAACTGGGTCCAAGCTGTGCTCTGCCCATTGTAGCCCGTCCGTGTGGCCACCGCTGAGCAGGAGTCTCTGGGGGGTGTCAGGGACACTTTGGGTGTGATCAAAGCATGTCTGGTTTTGACTTCTTTCTCAAGTTAAAATCTTCTGAGCTGTTGTGTGTGAAATTACAAGTGAGGGCAAGTTCAAGCTCATGAAAGACTTTTTACTCTCTATGAAAATGGCAAAGATGTGTTTGTTTGATTACACAGATGAGCTGATTGCTAATGTAGAATTGTAAAATAGTTTGGGTGGGAAGGGACCTTTAAAGTCCATCCAGTGACCCCATCTCTGCCCTGGGCAGGGACACCTCCCACCANCCTGGAGCCCCCCTTCTTTAGGGACTGGAAGGGGCTCCAAGGTCTCCCCGGAGCCTTCTCTTCTCCAGGCTGAACCCCCCAACTCTCTCAGCCTGTCCTCCCAGCAGAGGGGCTCCAGCCCTCCCAGCATCTCCGGGGCCTCCTCTGGCCCCGCTCCAACAGCTCCATGTCTCTCCTGTGCTGAGGCCCCAGAGCTGGAGGCAGCACTGGGGGGGGGTCTCCCCAGAGCGGAGCAGAGGGGCAGAATCCCCCGCCTCGTCCTGCTGGCAATGCAGCCCAGGGTGCAGGGGCTTTCTGTATTTTATCTTATTACTTGTTCTAGCTGTTGCATTTCTCTTCTTGACACTTCTGATTGCTGTGTGAATGGGTTTGTGTAGCCGCAGTACTGATAGCTTCCTTTCCTTGAGCTTGTTATATTACACTAGTTATTTTAATTTTTCTTCTTAAACTAACGTCTTCCAAGCGTTTTACTTCCATGAATATAATTGCAAAGGTCTGGGTCATAAAAGACCACTGAAAATTAATCAAGTTAAAACAGTCAGTCTTAAATTACTTGACAGAGCTTGCAAGGGGCTAGGGCAACGCGAGGAGACAACCTGTGTCATCTCCATCCTGTGCTGATGCCCAGGTCATGAGTGCTCTTTGGGGCAAGAACAGCATTTCTGCCGTCTCTTCAGGGCATGGCCATACCAGATGCGGGACCTTGCTGGTTGCTCTCCTTGTCCTTCAGGGCAAGGCATGAAGGGCAGTGTTTTGAATGTGCCATTTTTATTTCCTCTTGCTCAGTCAGGTTTGCGGAGAAGTTGAAATTTATATTCCTACAATAACCTCTGGTTTTGCTCCTAAACGGAGCAGCCAAGCTTGCAACCATCCATTGTTCACCAGTTGCTGCTCGGGGGCAATGGCCAGCCATGGCCTTTGGGAAGGCAGAGGCCAAGCGCCAGAGCATGCTTTCATGGGGGTTTAGGATCCCACTTTGCTGAGCGTGGGAAGGGGTTTGGAACAGGGATTGGGCAACCTGAACAAAGGAGGAATTTGCTGTCACCTTTCTAGTTGTCTGTCTGCATTTTTCCCCTTTTAGTCTTCTGCCCGAGCTGTTGAAACTCCTCTTGAAATGAGAATTGCCATCAGTGATGTCAGATGGGTTTGGTGTCTTGAGTCATATCTGGTGCCCCGGAATATTGCCTATGAGTCATGGAAATTACTTATATTTGATAAACTTGCCCATAAGTGGGAGCAGGTATGATAAATCCACATCCACTGGCTGTATGATTGAGTTATTGTCAGTACTTTTGAACTTAATTAGTCCAGTAAAGCCAGAAGGGCTTTGAATAGGCTGCAGATATGCTGAAGGAAGAGAACGCAGAGGGAAGGATGGGCACTGGGGGTCAGCAATCATGGCTTTCATCTTGCCCCTGCAGTGCCGACACGGACCTGCCTTTCTGTTGGCTGGGGCTTGCTTAACCTTTTTTTTTAAGTTAAAGCCTTTTGGCATTCAACTCTATTTAATTGTGCTAGGCATTCTTATACTGCTGTCATCTCTAAGCTATTTCTTACACTAAAAATCTCAAGGAGTAAATGTTCTGTCCTTCCTTATCTTCATTCTTTCAGCTTTCTTTAATGATGAAACATAACAGGCCTGGCATTTAGATGTCAGTATCACCGTGTGTGTGTATATATATCAAATCAAGTTCTTACGATAGATATGATGAATGTCTCCTTAAATCAAATCTCAGACCTTTCACCCTTCGGTTCTGCAGGTGAGGGGTGGGAAGGGAACGGGACTATTCACGCTAAGCTGCTCCTTTCTTGTGATTGTTTTCAGTATTCTGTAACTCAGGCTGTCTTTATGTAATTATGGCCTATGTTCTTCATTGCTACCTATAGTGTAGTGTTTAATTCATTTAAGTTTTGTGGATGGCAGAATATTTGGGTCAGTTCTCATTAGCATAACATTGAGTAAATTTGATCGTGTTAAGTGGCTGCCAAGGGGAAGGGCTTTCTAAGGAAGCCCTCATCGCCTTCAGAAAATCCTCCAGAAAGTTGTGCCTGAGTTTTTGAGACCTTTTTTGTATCACTTTTGTTGGGATTGGAGGGTTTTGGTTTTTTGGTTATTTAACTAAGGATATCATAAAACAGAAAAATCCAGTGTATTGTTGCCAAAAGGCAGCTTTTACCACAAAACATCCTTTGTGTAAAAGAATTTTTCTCTCAAATATGCCCAGGCGTTGCTGCTTACGTGGCCCACAATGTCTTCACAGTTGGGTATGTCCCATTCCTGAAATATACGTGCACAATCCTGCCCTGGAATGCTCATTTAATTAAAAGTTATTGAGCAAAGTCCCCAATCCTCAAGCGAAGGCTGCATGGTAATAATCTGGTCTTGCTGCCTTACAGCTCACTCCTGTCTCCTTCCTCCCCACACAGGTGAACCAGCGCAATGTCCCCGGCATCGATAGTGCCTACCTGGCCATGGATACCGAGGAGGGGGTGGAAGTTGTGTGGAACGAGGTTCAGTTCTCCGAGCGGAAGAACTTCAAGCTTCAGGAAGTAAGTTGATGCGTTTCTCGACAACATGCGGGGAACAATACAATGCGTGAGGATGGGATTATAGATCTTGATGACCTTTCCTGTGGATTACTGGCTGGATTTAGAGTGCTGTGCTGCTCAAATGAGCAAATTCAGCTTAAGTCTGGTCCGTGCAGAAAAATGTGAGCTGCTGTTGTGCTATTTCCATGGGCTCTTGTGTTGATTTTGGTGATCAAACCATGCTCAGCTGAGGTGCAGTGTAGGATGAAATCAGATGCTGTTTGTCCTTAGCACAGGAGCTTGAAGTTGTTAAGGGGACCAAGACCTGAGAAGAAAGGATGATGTGCGCTGATGTGGTCTCTGATGTAACTTGTCTTTCTCTTTCTGATGTTAAGGAAAAAGTTAAAGCGGTGTTTGACAATTTGATTCAGCTGGAACATCTGAACATTGTGAAGTTTCACAAGTACTGGGCTGATGTGAAGGAGAACAAGGCCAGGGTAAATAAAGCTAAGTGTTTGGTTTTCTCACTGTATGTCCTGTAGATACGTAGAGAAGCAGAGGGTAATGTCTCGTACTGCTCCTACAGGTGATCTTCATCACGGAATATATGTCTTCAGGGAGCTTGAAACAGTTCCTGAAGAAGACAAAGAAAAACCACAAAACGATGAACGAAAAGGTAACTCTTTGGTGTATGTTCACGTGGTGCCATCAGCCCCTGCAGAGCTCCTTTCGCAGAGGGTCCTGATGAGAAGGCAACCTGGTGATAACGTGTGGCTGCAACTCCTTTTCATTACTGCGAACTAGTTCAGTTGCAGGTTCTCTTGGGCAGCAGTTCTGTGCTGTCTGCTTTGTTTCCAGCAGTTCTGCATCTTTGTATGTACAGCGTGACAGGCATATTCCTTTCTGTGTGTGCAGACAGGAAAAAGTGTGAGAGGACTTAGGAGCGGACGCTTGTTTCTTGACCCATACAAATGCATAGGAACTAAATTGAGCATGAGAGTACTGATCCTCTAAGCTCTTGCTTCCTACATACCTGTACTGGGCAAAAGCTCAGATGCCACAGAATGGGGCATATATTCCTTCATATGAACGGGCTGTGAATCACAGAGCTATGGTGTAGTTCCTCTTCCTGGAATGATTTTTATCCTTCTTGCTCCTGTGTCTGTAGGCCTGGAAGCGATGGTGTACCCAGATCCTCTCTGCTCTCAGGTACGTGAGTTACGGATTTTGGGGTCTGGCCATCTGTTTAAGTGTAGCCTCTCTTGTGCTAGAATATGAAAAGCTGTAAACATACATGCTGCCAATTCGTAACAAACTCAGGGAATGGAGCCTGGAGAGTACTTTCAGCCACCCAGCCTGATTCTTCTCCAGTTGTGGCCTGCAGAGTGTCAGCTGCACTTCTGTAACAATCCCGAGGTCTTCAGTTAGACACTAGTGAAAGCTTTAGAACAGAGAACCATGTGCAATGGAGTTTTTAGATCCCAACAGCTGTGACTGATAGTGAGTATGGGAGCTGAGCATTAAGGGGCTCTTCAGAGTGTCCAACTTTACAACCATGGCCAAGAGGATGTTGCAAAGGAGTCTCAGCGAAATCAAATTCCACGTGAGAGGAGTGAGGAAACCTGTCTTAGTCTCGGCAGGCTGTGGCTCGGTAGGATGCAGTGGCTTCATAATTATCCTGGTGTGATATTGTTAAAAGTGTATGTGGTTCTATACGCCTCTTGATGATGCACATCTTCTGAAGCCATCTTAGTGCAACCCAGATGAATAGAATGTGGGGGTTTTGTTTTGATTTTGAGACTCCTCTACCTGAGCCAGAGTTGGTATGTAGCTAATAACAGCCTTGGAAAAACAATAACCCTGATGTCAGAGCAAGAGTCCTGCTCCACAGAGAAAATTCTGCGGCGCTTGGCTAAATGTAGCTGTTGATAAATAGCTGAGGTTCTAATAAGCTTTTGGGAGCCGACAGTCCTTATTTGTGCAGGCTACTAATGTGAAACCAAGCAGGGTGAGGCACAAAGCCAGGTGTCCTCAAAGCACTGACCATCTTTATTTGTGCCTGCTGGAAAACATGACCAGTTGTGTTGGTACAGCACTGAGTGCCTTTTTGGTGCCCTGTGAGCAGGGCCAGAATAAGCCTCTGATCTTTTTGGTATAAAACCAGAACCCTTTCTGCACCCACCTGGCAGCGCTGGGATGGATGAAACGGTTTCTTTAACCCTGGTACCCTGAGTTTCTTGGGAACTGATCAGAGAAAGCTTTCTTTTTTCCCCATGTTCTGGATGTTGTTCATTAGAGACAATTGCTTAATTTTCATGACTCTCCTAGCCTAGAGGCTGATGTACAGTCATTTAATTGCACCCCCCTGCTACTGTAAATCCCTGGCATGTGTCCTTTGCCCTCCCATTCTCTTCTGGTGTTGCTTGGAACAGGGAAGGGATGGAGGGAGGGATTCCTGGCTCAGCCTCGGCTGTCTCCTGACCAGAGCTCTGTTCTGCATCCCCAGCTACCTCCACTCCTGTGATCCTCCCATCATCCACGGAAACCTGACTTGCGACACCATCTTCATTCAGCACAATGGACTGATCAAAATCGGGTCAGGTAAGACTCGTTGGAGGTGACCTTTGCCTATGAGACAGACTGCTCAAACAGAAAAAGGCATCTAATCCTTTCAGGGTTATCTGGCATGATACTCGTGTATGTACATGTGTTCCTCCACCACCGCATCAGTTGTGCCAGCAATTGATGGCAGAATTCACTTCTGGTTGGACCTGGTGCACAGGAAGGACTAACGCTGGGTACTGTTTCCCTTGTTAGCCCCTTCAGTTTCTGATCTCAGGGGACTGACCCAAGAAATGGTGCTGAAACTTTGAAGTTTTGCGTGTACGTTATCCTTGTTTCATCCACTCTGCAGTCTTTTTCACGTTGATGCACACAGAGTTATCTTCTCTTTCAGCGTTGTGGGGCTTTGGGAGCTGTCTGTAGAACTGTGTCTGCTGAGGCCATGGGAGTGATTCTCATAGCAGCTAACACTTACAAGCAAGGCTATAGGCTCAGCTGCAGCAAGCTGCTTGTCTTGGTGTCCTCATCCAGCATCACTCACCTTGGCCTGGGCTTCAGGGTGCTAGCTTGCCTTGGGCTTGCTTGGCAAAGACATGCCCGGTTCAGGCAGCCACCTGTGCTGAGATAGTTCATTTTGTAAGTAAGAAGTGACTTTTCTGCAGTGCAGTGCATCCTCGTGTACTCTGTTTTTTTAACCTTCGCTATTCCTATGTCTCTAAAAACCCGTCTGCAGTCAGTGTGCGAAATGTTGTACCTTGATGTACCCTTTCAGGTGACAGCTCTGCTACCTGTCCTCCAACTTCTGAAGGGTGTGCACTTGCCACCCTTAGGCTTTTGTCTGGGTGAGTACTTGGTTTGATGTTGACAGGAAAGAATGCTCTGGTTTGCCTGCCATCTCAGAATAGCCTCTCTTCAAACCGCAGACCTCTGTGGCCTTTCTTGTCATCAAAGAGCTCTTGTATTGTCTCTTTGTTCCAGAGTCGGGGTCTCTGTTCCCTAGTAATCCTGTGATACGTGCCTGCACCCAAGAGACTGGGTCATGGCAGAAGGAACACTCCGTTCTCTACCTGCCTGTAAACTTGGTGACATCTTGCCCTTCGTGCAGGCTGATGGGGTTCACTTCATGATCTTTCCCAGACTTAGTCCAGGTGGAGGAATTCCCAGGAGCTGTGTACATCTGATACCTGTGTGCTGGCAACCGGAGCTGGCTCTCTGGTATGCCATTCAGGCCACTTACTGGGAAGTCTGTTGTAGGCTTGAGTATGTAAGAGATCCCTGTCTTTCTAGTTTAGTCTAAAGGTGTCAGAGAGCTGCAGTCTTTCTGATTGGTAGCCAGCACTTACTGCATAAAAACAAACCACTTGAAGCTGGTACCTAGAGCCATGGCTTTTTACCAAAGGAGGTTCCGCAGGTCAGCAGATGGGATGTTCTCCAGAGCGTTCAGAGGCTGGTTAGGAGAACGGTGGCTCTTTGAGGGTGGGTCACAAACGGTACACCTTTGCCCACTCCCCCCAGTTCCTCAGAGCTTTGCTTCTGTTAGGCACAGTGTGACAGAGGCGAGGAGACCGCTGGGCTCTTCCCAAGAGAAGTGGGTGTCTGCCTGCTATCACAAAGATATCCTTAGCCAGAAGAGGACACATGCTGGGAGTGTTCTTAATTGCAGTTGCTTCTGAGCAAACTTTCTTCTATTCTACAGTTGTAGACTGCCTTGCTCACCTTGTGTTCAGAAGTGATCTGTCTCTGGGAGATTCTAGTCCTTTCTTACATATAAAAGGAAGTGAGCGTGAGTGCACTTGTGGTCAGAAGAGGAGTCCTCCAGCTGTGAAAGCCATGGTTCCAGCGCAGGCTGGAATTAAAGCTGCCAATGTTGCTGAAAATATTCTTATTCCTGTAGTGCCCGCCCAACTGGGACCATCAAAACTACGTAATCGGAACTGCTGGATGTGGTTGCGCTCAAGATTCTCTAGTTCTGCTGACTCCACAGGAGCCAGAGGTGCTGTTCTCCCGTTCAGGCCCTCAAGCGGCGGTCGCTCTGGGGTCACTGATGATGTTAGGCCCATGTTTATTGCTCCGTGTAGTTATTTCTTACGGCTGGCTGGTATCTGAAAACGTTCTTGCATTTACTTAAAAGAAGCGAGGCAGTAATTCTCGTGTGTTTAAGGAGTGCAGTGATTCAGGGCACTATGATCTGAGCTGTGATTCTGTCTCTGTCCCCGGCACCATTCTGGGCTGTGCTCCTGAAAGCTCCTCTTCCCTCTACTTCAAGCAAAAGAGAATTCTTCTGAACTGGGGCAAAACCCCAGGGAAAGGAAGCTGTAGTGTATTCTGCAAAGCATCCTTCTGTCCGCGGGGTGAGAAGAGTAGTGCCTGTGACCGATGTGGCATTGGAAATGCCCAGTACTTGTTCCTGTAACACTGGTTTAGCTGTGGGAGCAGCCTGTTTGCCTATCACTCCTCGCTGCCACTTCACATTCCAGAAGCACATGCACTAACAGGACTGACCACTGCTTTTCTAGTTCTGCATGTAATTCTGGATCACTCTTTTTTCTTTTCTTTTTTTCTTTTTTTTTTTTTTCCCCTAGAGCTACTTGTGCACTGCAGGAAGAAAATAGATTAATTTAGTAGTAGGGTATTACTGTTACTGTTGCACTGAGTTTTGGGAAGAGGGATGAAATCTTTATATGCTGGGGGTTATCTGTGGAAGAAAGAGGGAGTGGGAATGGGGGAGGATTTCTCATAACTGCTTAAATGCAAAAGCCACCCGTAATCCATTAATTTACTAACAGGTTTTTTCAGTGCCATAAAGTACAGGGTTAATAGATGTAAGGAGGAAGAGTGTCAAATGAGTGGGGACCTTTGGGGAACTGGGGATCAGGACAGGAGAGGCACTGACAGTTCCTAAAGTGGTGCTCCCAGAGACTGGAGCGTTCCGGCTGCTTTCTGGAGCAGTGGTCAGACGACAACATTCCCTGTGAGAGGTCCAGGGTGTTTTCTGTGTGCCCTTCCAAAGGGTCCACGTGTGGATCTGTGCACATCTGCCCTGCGTAAGGAGTGGACCTGTGAAGGGAGTGCGTTGAAGGCGTTTTGCTGCGAGTGGTCACAGGTTCTGCGTGTGTTCAGATGGGGCGCTGGATGCTGCCCCAACATCGCAGTGTTGGGAGGTGTCTTGTAATTCCCATCGGGAGCGTAAGAACCACTCACAGCTGGAAAGAGGCTTTGAATTAAAAATCCTCTCGGGCAGCTCTTGGAGTGCCCCAACAGAACTGAGACCTCAAACTGGAGTGTCTTGTAGTGTCTCTGGTGCCCCTGAGATACGGCCACGTATTGGCGTGTGCTGAGTGAGGCCTCAGCAGAGACATGGGGAAGTGTTGTGTTAGTGCATTTCCAAACAGTGCCTCCAGACACTTGGCTGGTGCATGGGCTTTCCTGTCTGCAACCTGCCTGACCTCTAGCACTCATTATGGATTTAATTGCAGTCTGTCTCTTTCCAGTTTCAGGCCAAGGTGCCAGGAGACTGAGTCTTACTTGGTATTAGCTCTGCTATTAAATTCTGTGGCCAGGCATGTAAGTGTGGGTTCTGCTGCCAAGCTCCATGCCCAGGAGAAGCTGCCGGGATGTAGAGCAAGGTGGTTGTCTGCTGAAGGGGTGCTGAGAGCCTGCAGAGCACATGCAGAAAAAACAATTTCCAGCTGTGTAGCCTCAGAGTCAGCTGGAATTTTCTACTTGCTCAGAGGTGTCTTGTCTCCCTTTCCCAGTCTGGTTCTCAATTAGAAATGCCAATGCTCCTTACGTAAATTTATTTTAAAAGGTGACTGGAGGCAGGGCCAGATTCTCAGTCTTGTCTATGTTTTGCCGTGATTCTGACCTAGCTGTCTCTATCAACGTTAAGTGCTTGCTGTTTCATCAACTCATTGACTTCTATCTTGTTTTACTTCCCGCTTACGGGCTGCTCTGTTACCAACAGTCTTTCATAGGATTTTTGCTAATGGTGAGCAAACTTCTCCGCTCCTGTGATGTGACTACCACTATATATGTAATGTACATTATTTGTGTGTATATATATATATTTATATATATATGTGTGTGTGTATCTATATTTGTAGCACACACAAACATACACACTGTAATCTATTTATACTGTGTTCCCTTGCTATAAGGCTGGATGTAAAACTGTTTGGCTCTGGTGCATCCTCCTTTGAGACCCCGTGTTTGTGCTGGGATGCAGCCCCTTCCCGCTGCTCCCGGCCGAAGCCTTACAGAGAGGGAGCACTGCCTTGTGTGAAGTCTCCTGGTTGTTAGTTCTCCTCCTCTCCCATTCCCAGAGCCTGCTGGTCCCTGGGCCCCCGTGCATGCTGGCTCCTGCATGTCACGCCAAGCCCATGCGTTGTTCCCAGCTCTTCCCAGCTGAACTTTCCACGTCCATTAGGCTCTGTCCCGCTGCTGCTCTGCTAGACTCGGCTGGGCACCAAGCCCGGACTAGCCTTTGCTTTGTGCTTGGCTACCCAATTGCTTGCTTCTAGTTTTAACTCCTTAGATGTTTTGTTTCCAAGATGAATGTTTCAGTGAATGTGTCTGGCTCCCGATGGCCAGAGAGACGTCCCACCCAAACAAGTCCCTCCTTGTAAAGTAAGGTTTACTCTTGCTGTTCCCCTAAAGCTCTGGTTCTGGGGAAACTCGTGCATATGAGGAGGGAGTTGGACTGCTGGGGGCTAGAGAATCATTTGAATGCTGCAATTTGTAAACCTGTTAAATAGAATGCTGCATTTACATTTAAAATAATTATTTATTTTTTTGCCATCAGGGTTGTCCTCAATGGTTAGAGTTTGTTTCTACCGTGTTGGGAACCTACCAGCTGTCAGCTGAAGTGGTGGAACGGGCTCTGTCCTCCTCCATGTGCAGGAGGAGGAGGTGGTGTCTGTCTGCATCGCCAGCAGAGCAGGGGCTCTCTCAAAAAGCTAAATCTGGAGGATTTTATGTAGCTGAGGGGGAAGCTGATGTAGTTGGCCTCATGACATTAGGAGGCCAGATCTCCCTGGGGATGGCTGCAGCCAGTGGTCTTCAGGCTGGAGAAGATGCTGCTGCTTGTGCTGAACAGCATCCATGGCCTTGAAATAGTGAGCTCCCTTAGCCGCTCTCTTGAGAACTGGTTTTAACAGTACTGTCGTATCACTGTGTACTGCTCATATGAGAGCTGGAAACTGTTTAATCCTCAGATATTGGGCAGTGATTTGGGTTTGCAAACACTAAATATAGGGCATAAGGCTCCTGTTTCGCTTGAGCATTGAGCTAGTGAGGTTGTGAGTGACATGCTTTCGTAACTAATCTTATTTGAGTCATTACTTCACTCTCTTGGATTTTCTTACCTGGTATGTAGAGACTTCTCATATTTTTCACATCCTTAACAGACATCTGGAGGTACTTAGTAGGTGATGTGGAAGTACCACAGGGGTTACTATGATATCTTGGATCTGGCTTTTTTTGGTTTGGTTTTTTTTTTTTTTAGCAAGGCAAGTGTGGTTTAGAGAAGAAATAATGGATAGTTGAAATCAGCAAACATAGAAAGATCTGTCATAAAAATGGAAATTTTTTTCACCCTTGTTAGCGTTCATTTAGGAAGATTTAATATGACTTTATGTAGCTCACCTTCTAGCCGTACAGTTTTATGTGTAGAGTCAAGCATGTTCTCTACCTAGCCAAACATTTGCAGTTGCTTAGAAACTTGGCAAAACTAAGGCAGAATTTCAGGAGCAGAGGAAGAGGTTTCTCTCTGACCACGGATGCTGCTGGGAATGAGATGTGGCAGATCAATGGTTTTGAGAGGAACTCTTTCCCAGAACGCTTCAGAGTGTCATGCAGGTTACTTTCTTTTTTTTTTCCCAAGCCTTTGTCTCGCCTTGGTCTGTGTTTGAGTCTGTACACCCAGTGGTGTAAAAGCCCGTCATAAAGTGAAGATTCTTCATATTTGGATTGTTCTTGAGAATCTCTGTTGAACAAACTGGATGGAATAGTGTGAGGTTAATTTCTAACTGTAACAAGTTGACAAACATCTCATGATCCAGCTGCTGTTATGATTACTAGAGTGGCAAAATTGGTTACCAGAGACTTGCCTTGATTTTGTGTATAAGCACACGCCTCGGGGCAGGAGGAGCAGTCATAGGTAAGTGACAATCAGTGGGCTTCTAATTGCTGGGCTTAGTGTCTGAAATTGCAGCTAACGCTGACTGAATGTGTGTGTGTGTGATGATTCACCCTGTGCTTTTCAGGGGAGGGTGTGCTTTCTTTTAAAGTCAGATTTAGTGGTAAGAATTGGTGTCCTTGGCTTTGTTGCAAAGCCACCAGGTGGAACGCGCACTTCACAGATTTTCCTCCTCCTGTGCTGCGATGGTAATAAACTCTTGTTTTTATTTTGCAGAAGGTTTAAAGCTGGCTCTTGCTTCATGTGCTTGCCTTCCTTGCTCAGTTTACCTTCTGTGTGCTGCTGTGAGTTCTCATTCATGACAACCCCAGAAAACAATTATCTTCTAGACTGGTTGTTGTTTTCAATTACAGGGGATCTTCTGGAAAGGTTTCATTTTCCCAGTTTAGTGCTGCAGGTTTGAGAACTTGCCTTTTCTGTGGTCAGGTTTATTCTTTGTGTTGCATTGAAGGCACCTGCTGCTTCAGCTTTGCTGGGTGGTGTTTTTTCTCTACCTTTCTGTGGATTTCTAGCATAGGTCAGGGGATGTCTTATAATCATCCAGGTCTTCATCTACCCATTTTAGTATTAATAAGGCAGTTGCATATGTCTGCCTCTTTTGGGGTCCTTTTGTGGAACGTTTTGGAAGGCTCCCTCATGCCAGTTCTTGAAAGATCACTTCAATCCGAACTTAGCCAGTATTTTACACCAACAGGATGACGTGCTTAGCGTTCTCCCGAATTGCTGAAGAGTTTTATTAGGAATGTTATGTGAGATTTTTTTGTGGAAGCAGAGGCAGTTGATGCAGGAGGACTGTAGAGATCCTGTCCAGTCATGTGCTAGGTTAGGAAAGCTAAGCCCACTGTTTGGACCTGGCAGTGAAGGGCAGCAGCGAGGGTTCTACAGTAAACGGCAATAGGAAGGATAAGGAACAGGGTTGGCCCTCTGTTCAACAGTGCGGAGGTGACAAAGGACACAAAAAAGGCCAAGGTGTTGACTGCCTTTTTTGCCTCCATCTTTACTGCTAAGGCTGCCCTTCAGGAATCCTGGGCCCATGAGACCAAACAGAAAGCCTGGAACAATGAAGACTTGCCCTCGGTGGAGGAGGATCAGGTTAGGAAACATTTTAAAAAAGATTGGACATGCCTAGTATCATAGGGCATGACGGGATGCACACACAAATGCTGAGGGGAATGGCTTGTGCTGTTCTAAGGCCGCTGTCCGTTATCTTTGAAAGGTCATGGAGAATGGGAGATGTTCCTGAAGACTGAAAGAGAGCAAATGCCATTCCTGTCTTCAACAAGAAAGATCTGGGGAACCACAGGCTTGTCAGTCTCACCTCAGTCCCTGGGAAGCTGATGGAGTAACTAACCCTGGAAACTATTTCCAAATACAAAACTGTGGTCAGGAGTTCTTGGCAAACCCGGTAGCCCTCTGTAGTGAGGTGACTGGCCCAGTAGGCAGGGGGACAGCAATGGGTATTGTTTGCCTTGACCTCATAGATGAGCAGACAGAGCATGGGTTCAATCAGCGAACACTGCAGTGGGTTGAAAACCAGTTGAACGTCCAGGCCCAGAGGGCTGTGACCAGCAGCATGAAGTCTAGTTGGAGACACGTCACCAGTGGTGTACCCCAGGGGTAGACACTGGGGCCAGTCCTGTTTAACATTGTATTAATGACCTGGACAATCAGCAGTGTGCACCCTCAGCAAGTTCACAGATGATACAAACTGGGAGGAGTGGTGGTACACCAGATGGGTGTGCTGCCATCCACAGGGACCTGGATGGGCTGGAGAATTAAGCAGAGAGGAATCTCTTGAAGTTCATCAAAGAGAAATGTCCTGCAGCTGGGCAGGAATAACCCCATGTACCAGCATGGGGGACTTGAGCTTCTGGAAACCAGCTTTGCAGAGAAGGAGCTTGGGGACCAGGAGCCAGCAATGTACCCTGACAGCAAAGGTGGCCAACAATATCTTGGGCTGTGTTGGGAAGAGCACTGCTGGCAGATTGAGGGAGGTGAGCCTTCTTCTCTCCTCAGTACTGTTGACACATCTGGAGTGCTGTGTCTGGGTCGGAGCTGTGCAGTACAAGAAAGATATGGACTTAATGGAGTAAGTCCTGAACAGGGCCATGAAGACAATTAAGGGACTGGAGCATCTGTCCGTAGGAGGAGAGGCTGAGAGAGCTGAAGCTGTTTAACCTGGGAGGAGAAAGCTCAGTGGAATCATGTCAACGTGTATTAACACCTGATGGGAGAGAATGAAGAGGAGGGAGCCGGGCTCTTCTTTGTAGTGCCTACTGCCAGGACAATGCGATGGGCACAAATTGAAATATGTGAAGTTCCATCTAACACAAAAACAACCTTTTTGTACTTTGAGGGTAGTCAAACCCTGGAAGAGATTGCACAGAGAAGTTGTGGAATCTTCCTCCCTGGAGATACTCAAAACCAAATGGCACACGGTCCTGGGCGACCTGCGTGAGCAGGGGGTGAGCTGTGTTCTCAAAAGGTCTATTCCAACCCAGACAATTCTGTGATTTAGGCCTTGAGGGGCTGAGTGGTGTTTTCCCTCTGGCTTCTGCTTTCAGGGGGTGAGCTTTTCTGTTTATTAAGTCTTCCAAGGTCATTTGCACAGCTTCGCTGGCGTGTTGTGAAACAACGGTAATCACAGAGATGTGAAATCTGAAATTCAAGGAAATTAAACTTGAAATTCTCAAACTAATTGCATTTTAATTGAATATGCATTTATACTGGTTCAGTCCAAACTTCTGTTAAGCAGAGCTGTTTAAAACATAAAATAATTTTCATAGTCTTGTTTCTGAGGACTTTGTTTTCCAGTGTTAGTCTGGGAGTACAAGATTCCCCAGAGTAGCTCAGTCCATAGTATTTCAGTGAATATCTTTTTTTGTTTTTCTGATCGCATGTAATTTTTGCCCTGTGATGTGAGGCTCCTGCAGTTAATTAGTGCCATGCCATTTCAGTTATTAAAGAACTGAGCAAGAACAGCAGTCCTGCTGCCCCTGCATCTTTTTGATCTAAATGCTGCATTGCAGTCAGATGATGCAGCCCAGGCAGAAGCTTGCTCAGTCCATAGGACCTTCATTCCTCTGGTCTAGAAATTAGAACTTAAAACGACTTTAAGTGCAGATCTCAAATCTCCCTACACACTTTGTCTGAAATGAAGTTGTTTGTACCATGAGCTCTTCCAGATAAAGTGCTAATAAGCTCCTAAGTCCCTGCGTAAGAGCCTGCATGCAGCCAGGATTGACAAGTTCTTATCTTACAGGTCCTCGTTATCTCTTCTTAGCTCCACAGTCTTGCATTTCCTGCTCTGCTGACTTTGGCCTTCTGCTTCCATGTGATGAACGTGGTCAAATTTGTTTTACTTAAACATAAAAATATCATCCACTGCTTCTCAAGCAATCTGGCACAGCAGGAGCATTTTCCTTCCCATTGCTCATTTGTGTGCCCAACAATGAGCCTTTGCCACAAAGGTGGCTAACGATGTCCTGGGCTGTGTTAGGCATAATATTGCCGGCAGGTCCAGGGAGGGAATCCTTCCCCTCTGCTCAGCACTGGAGAGGCCATCCCTGGAGCGCTGGGTCCAGTTCTGGGCTCCCCAGCACAAGAGGGATGTGGACAGACTGAAGAGAGCCCGGCGAGGGACCACTAGGATACTGAAGGACCGGAGCATCCCTCCTTTGGGAAAGGCTGAGGGAGCTGGGGCTGCTCACCCTGGAGCAGAGAAGGCTCAGCGGGACTGAGTCTATGTGCATAAACACCCACAGGGAGGGTGCCAGGAGGACAGAGCCAGGCTCTTCCCAGTGGTGCCCCGTGCCAGGACCAAAATGGCACAAACTGGACCATGGGAGGTTCCCTCTGAACATGAGGAAACGCTTTTCCAGTGTGAGGGTGACACAGGCACAGGTTGCCCAGGGAGGTGATGGAGTCTCCATCCTTGGAGCTGTTCAAGAGCTGTCTGGATATGGTCCTGGGCACCTGGCTCTGGGTGTCCCTGCTGGAGCAGGGGGTTGGACAAGGTGACCTCCAGAGGTCCCTTCCACCCTGAGCCATCCCATGATTTTATGATTCTGTATTAATTTCTGTGGAGAAGGATACCTCTCTCATAGGACACAAATTTTTGTACGAAACCAGCCCTCTGTTGTGAGTGCCATGGGTTCTGCCTCAGCAGTATTTTCTCAGGAGGGAGACGTGGGCAGTGTTTTAAGCAGAGATGAGTTATGCCACTCAGCAGCAACGTCAATGGATGTGGCAAGAATGAAGATGGATGTAAGCAGCTGGGGGCTGCTGTCGGGCACTGGTAACGGTATGTAGCGAACTTCTCATACTGAACGTCATTGCTTCTTCATCTCATTAGATATTCAACTGTTTAAAAAATAAAATCATCTGGCTTCTGGTGTCTCAGTGTTGCAAATATCTTTGCAGACACTGTTTATGATCCCTGATGGAGATCTGCAGGGCTGTAGGATGATGCTTGTGTTCTGTGATCAGCTGAAATCTGCCACTGCTTTTCCCGTTTGACTCGGTGTTTAATGGGTCTATGCCTCTTCTTGTTCCCAGTAGCTTCCTAGTTGCTTATTTTCTAGGCTTTGCCCTTCCTAATAAAAGAGCATTTGTCATCTTAGTGTGCGAATTAAATGAACTGTGAAATGTCTTGGGTTTGTGCAGTCTTACACCCTTTTGCAGTAGTGAAAATGTCTTGAGTGTATGAGTGCAGGGATAATGATGTGGCCTCAAACCTACCCTGGCCCTGTGGCTGTCCCTCGGTAGCCGCAAACAGACGGTCTCACACTCAGCTGGTCATTGTGGGGTCCCAGTGGTGCTGGTACCGTGCAGCATAGGCACAGTGGAAAGATGGAGTGATTGGGTGGCTGCTTCAGGAGGAAAGGGAGAGCCATTGGGCAGACTCTCTCCTGCTTGGAGGAGGAAGTGCTGGATGCAGAACAAAGGCGGGTGTGACTTGGACACTGGACAAGAGGAACATTTCTCCTGCAGCGTGTAGCGTTTAAAAGGGCAAGATGCTGTATAATGGGGTGTCTCTGCTCAAACCTGCCACTGGCGACAGCTGGGAAGTAAAGCCACCGAGTGCCTTCTTGGCCAACACGCCTATTGACTCCAGGTGCTCTGAGGAGCTGCTGACCCTGGTGAGGGTGAGCCTCTGGTGAGGGTGAGCCTCTGGTGAGGGCTCTGCTCTGGCACAGCCTCGAGGGCTGGGGAAGTCCAGTGGGCTCTGTGTGTTTCTATAGGAACACGAGTTATTTCTCTTTACGCTTTCATGGTCAGATTGAGTCCAGCTTGCTGAAGGCAAGTTGCTTGTCCTACCTTCTACTGCACATCACATCTCTTCCTGCACAGACACCAAATTTTGGCTGAATCCTTTTCCAAAGTTCATCTTTGCTTTGCTAATTCCCTACCACGCTGGTCAGTCATGTGGTGCTGTGTCCTGTAGTCTTCCCCTTGCAGACATCTTCTCTGTGGCTGAGAAAGACTTGTTAATGTTGGTGATCTGGCTTCCCTTTTTGACCTCCATTTTTTGTCTTGCTCGACATAACTGTCCTTAGCCTTCATCCATCTGATCATTCACAAAATTAAGAGTCATCACTAAATGTGGTAGTGGACGGCGGGTAGCAACCATGTGGGCATTGGTCAGAAGAGCTTGTGTCAGGGGTGCCTTAAAGCGTGTGTTCTCATCTCATACAGTTAACAGTTTGTTTTAAAATGCGTGTTCAGGTGAAGCTCCTCTCGGGCCTCTGCCTGTGCTAATGGACCTACAATAGTGACTAGGCCAGACCAAACCCAAAGTTTCTTGCCCCAGCCTCTGAAATACCCTCACAAGGTGTAGCAGCACTTCTGTCTGCCTGGTTTAACGTGCCAGCAGTGTTTTCCAGAGCTGACTTCAGTAGCGGGTCGTTGCTGTGGCAGTGATGAATGGAAGAGATTTGTGTCTGGCCAGGCCGTCTCTGCTCAGCTGGAAGGCACCCGGGGAGGAACCTGGTAGACTCTCATGCCATCCATTGCTCTGCTTCAGCTTTGCAATAACAGAGCAAGGTTTTCATGTGACTGCCAGCCAAGTTGCACAGGAGATGTGAGATAAACTGCTAGAACAGGAAAAAGGCTGGCCAAGTGTTGCTAATCAAACCCAGCCGCATAGCCAGTCTCTGCAACAGTGACAGAAAGACACGCTGAGGAGTTCCAGTGGGACTCCACAAGTTTGGAGGCACAGGGACCAGAATGTCAGAGGGGACAGATCCCTGAATGACCCACAACAGCAAATTCCAAACTGCCTTTCTGTGTGTCTGAGTTGGAAGCTGCCGCAGACGGAGCAAGCCCAGCTCTTTCCAGAAACACTGGTGCCACTGCAGAATGTCTGTAGGACCTGGGCACGGAAAAGCTGATTACCAAGTCCCTAACGAGGGGCAGACAGCCATTATAGATGGAGGTTGGGTCAGGATTCCCTTTTACTTGCCTTTCTGGTATGAGGGTGCCTAATTTGCATCACTGGCTGTGGTTTCCGTTGATAAAGCCTTTTTGTGATTGATGAGTGTCTCTTCCCTGTTCTTAAATGGGAGCAAAGGACAGGAGGGGTCAGTCTCTCCTCCCAAGGAACAGGCGATGGGACAAGAGGAAACGGCCTCAAGTGTCACTAGGGGAGGGTTAGGATGGATATTAGGAACAATTTATTTGCCAAAAGGGATGTCAAGCCTTGGAACAGGCTGCCCAGGTCAGTGGTGGAGTCACCATCCCTGAAGGGATTTAAAAGACGGGTCGATGTGGTGCTAAGAGATACGATTTAGTGATGGTTTTTGTCAGCGTTAGGTTGATGCTTGGACTTGATGATCTGAAAGGTCCCTTCCAACCCAGGTAATTCTGTGATTCTAAAATAAGTCTTATTTTATATCTTCAGATGTCTGGTTAGCTCCAGTAGTTGGAGCCCACCATGCATATGATAAATCACAGAATCACAGAATCTTCTAGGTTGGAAGGGACCTTAAAGATCATCTTGTCCAACCGTCAATCTAATTTTTACCAAAAAAACCAACACCCACACAACGGCAGGGTTCACACCACGGGCTTGATAGCTCACGTATGCTGTGTGCTGCATAAAGACAGACAGTATTCCATTAATGAAATTAAATTCAGACTTCGGAGCAGAAGGGTTTCTGAAGCCTTAAATGCCCTGTCCTGTAAAACCTGTGACAAAGGAATAGTTCTTGCAGGCAGGGGACAATCACGTTTGGGATCAGTGAGATCCAATGACTGTTACAGCCTAGGCCTCAGGGGAATGCCAAAACCTTAATGCTGTCGGTCACTCTAAGGAAAAGCTTGTTTCTGATCAAAAACTTCACAGTATTGATGTGGGCTGTAGCCATCCCTGTCTCCACCCCTTGCCCCAACCCGTGGGGCACTGTAGATTTAGGCAGAATTATCTGTAGTTCCTGCAGGTCTCCAGCAGTANTGTTTGGGTTTACAGTGGTGGATTGTTCTTTTGAGTAGAAAACAACAAATTACTTAGTGGGGAGGGACCAGTACTGCTAAACCTGATCTTGATTCCTTGGCTAGAACATCTCCAGAAAGGGATAGGAAAGGACAGGAACGGTGAGGAAATCCTGCTGTGGGAAAGGACCCAGCGCAGCCTCTCCTCTCTCAGGAGCCACCAACAGACCGGACACACACAGCGTGCTGCTCAGGGCAGAGACCGGCACAGACCAAAGCAGGTTCACAGCCTCTTCAGCAAGCCCAGTAGGCCATGCTGGACAGACCTGGGGCAATCTCCCTGTGGCCACTGGCAGGAGGCAGGGTGATGGGGTGGAAGCTGAGAAAGGGCTGTCCCACCGTAGGGGTTTGGGGTCCCTCAGGTGCTGATCTTGTGGACGTTGAGGCTGTTAATGAAAATGGGGCAGATGGGGTTATCCTCCAGAAGCACAGGCAGACATTAGAGGACTGGAGAATTTCCAGTTGTGACTTGCTCAGTAGTGCAAAATGCAAAGCTGCACAGAAGTCTAGAGCTCATCGTTCGTGGACTGAGGAGGATCTTGTGGCCACTAGCCATTTAAGGGAGGAACGTGACCCACATGCCTCATATGCAACGTTAAGATCTCTTGGGGCAGAGCCCTCCAGTAGGGAGAACTGGTGTGATTGCACATCGCTCTGGCCAGAGCTCGTCTAAAGCAGTCAGTGTCACTGGGAAAACACAGAGCAGGTCCTCAGAGGAGGACAAAGAGTTTAGTGAGAGGACCCAGTGGTGTCTGTGAACAGGTAAGCACTGGGAATGAAGTAATCTTACTGGACTCCTAGGGTGAAAGCTAGCATAAAGCAGTAAACTACTCATGAATGGTTGGTTGGGAAAGTAGACACTGGTCATTGGAGCAGGCTCAGTTTCCAACGCTCAAATAAGATAGTATGATTTGGTAGGTGCCACACGTGAAGGTTGAGCTGAGTTACCAAGGAAGATCCTCCCTGTCTGACTAGAGCCCAAAGAACATCTCTCCTCTGAGGCTGGGAACTAGTTCAGTCTCGTTCAGCTGGGAATACTCTTTGGTGTGTCCTGCCCCAATCTAGGAACGCCTGGAAAAATACAGGCGCTTTGGCACATCCCACGTAAGTCCACGTTGTAGCAGAACAGACCAGGACCTCTTGCGATTGTCTAGGAGGTAGGCGTGAGACTGTGGGGCCGGGCGCTTTCAAGCATGGAAGTGGAGCTTCAGATGGGATGGGAATCATCCATGGTCCCTGCCTACCTCAGAGTGACTCCCTGCTGAAGCCTGCTGCTTGGTTTGGGAGAGCTGTTTGCAGTCTGTCCAGAAGTGGCTGTCCTCAAAGCCTGTCCATCACGGGGGGCCCATACTTGTGTTCTGCTCCTTTTTCCTGTGCCTGGGAGCCCTTCCCTCCCTGTAGCCCTGAGTGGTTCCTGGTTGCTGTGGAGGTGCTGGCTGCCGGGAGGCCTCTGCTCTCAGGGTAGTCATCTCTCCCCAGTCAGCAGCTTTGCTTGACTTTTGTCTTGAGGCACGTTCGCAGTGGTGCCCTGCTGATATGTGGAAGAGTTGCCTTGTACTTTGTCCCTCTCCTAGAGCCCTGAGGCAGTGACTGATTGCAGTGATCTTGGCATCTCTGGCTGCTCATAGGGCTTCTGTTGTAGCTGAGTTGCTTGTGACAAACACCATAGATCTGATGTAAGTTGGGTGCTTTCAGGGCTTACGCTCCAGCAGGGAGTCCTGCCCAGCTTGTCTTCCCATTCAGGAGAAGCTGTGGCCTCCAGGTTTGCTCTTAGAGAGTGATGTTAAGCTGCCTTAGTCCATCTGCGGCCAAGGACACGATGGAGAAGTGTTACCAGGGCAGGTGACCTGAGATGAGGGGCTGATGAAGGGTCAACTTACCTCCACCCTGCTGCCCCTTTGGGCACCAGAAGGCCCAGGAGCTGCATGTGTTCCCCGGGACTTAGTCAGGGATAGGATACAGTTTCCTGTATCCTAACTGTTCATGACTTTCTTCTAGTGGCACCGGACACAATTAACAATCATGTGAAGACCTGTCGTGAGGAGCAGAAGAACCTGCACTTCTTTGCCCCAGAATATGGAGGTATGGTGTGGCTATTTGTTGGCCTTACTAATGCTTCCAAGCTGTTCTGTGTCTTGTTTTCAACTACAGGCTCCTGAGAGACATCACATTAACAGTTTTGAGTTATTTGCCTGCTTAAATGCTTCGAGTTCTCTGTCTTTTGATAGCAGGGGAGGGGGAGAAGGCTACAGGATTATCATATCCTGATGGAGAGGTGGTCCTGCTGGTCCTGCTGAATGCAGAGACTGATAACAGCGTTATTTCTGTCTTACAGAAGTTGCCAATGTCACCACTGCTGTGGACATCTACTCCTTTGGGATGTGTGCACTGGAGGTGAGTGCGGAGCGCATTGGCTGTGGAGCAGGGGATGAATCTGAGGGAACACGATGGCTCTGGAGATGCTGTGGTTAGGGGTGGGTTAGCTTGGGAACAGACCCTTGAGCCAAATGCACTTTGCCTTGGAGGGATCCCTGTCAAGGCTTCCCCAGGTGCCTTGCTGAGAAGTAAATACTCAGTAATGTGTAGTTCTTCCTGAAATTCAATAATGTGTAATCCATCATTCTGCGGGTCTTGGCCAGTTCTGAGGTCTGACCCACTGGCTGGTGAGAACAGTCACTGCTACCAACTGTGCTTCGTGTACCTGGAGAACAGAACCCCTCTTCTGGGGAGGATCTGTTCCTCTTGGGGTGTCTGGAGGAGGGGACAGTTGTCCATACCTTTCCAGGCCAGCCTGTCCCCAGCTGACACAGGTGTTTGTCGCAGTCAGGCACGAGTCTGATGTGCCTGACCTCAGCAGCTCAGTGGTTCCTCTGTCCCTGCAATCAGCAAGCTCAAGTCTAGGAAATGGGTGTTGTTGGCAGGAGTATTTTCTGGGAAGAATTGCCAGAATGAGACAACACAAAGAATTCTGAACTTCTGCTGCACATCCCATAAGTGAAGCAGGAAGAAACACACAACTTTTAGGAAGCAAAACTTGAGTCAAATCTTAAGATGTTCTCTGGAATCTTCTTTCCAGCCTTTCCTAGCTGGGAATTTGTGTTGGCTGGGGCCAGTTCTGGATGGCATTGTGTGGATGTTGTCCTGCCCACAGTACAGGGCTATTCATGCAGCCGGGGGGACACTGTCAGATTCGGGCAGTGATCCAGTTACTGCTTCATTAGAGGATGGGAGTTATCAAGCAGAAGTACAGGCCATTGGATCATGAGGTTCAGAATGGAGATACTGTCTGAGGTGATGCTGGCGTAGTTTTCAGATTTCCCTGGCAATCTGTTAGGGCGCTGGAAATGAGCTATTGTAACGAGGCACTCATTCTCTCTCTGCCTCACAAACTGTGACCTTAAATAACACCAAGCAACTCAGCTGTTGTGATCCCGCGCTCGGCAGTGTTCTCCTCCAGCTCTGCTCAGTGCGGTCAGTGATTCTCAGTGGGGTCTGATGCGCTGCTTTGTGTTTGCAGATGGCGGTGCTGGAAATACAGGGTAACGGCGAGTCCTCTTACGTGCCCCAGGAGGCCATCAACAGTGCCATCCAGCTGCTGGAGGACCCCCTGCAGAGGGTGAGTGGGGGGGGGGGGTCAGCACCCTGCAGACACGTTGGCATTGCACGTGGTCTCATACCATTTTTGTCTTCCAGGAGTTCATTCAGAAGTGTCTAGAACAGGACCCTGGCAAGCGTCCTACTGCCCGGGAGCTCCTCTTCCACCAGGCGTTGTTTGAGGTGCCATCACTCAAGCTGCTCGCTGCACACTGTATCGTTGGGCACCAGCGTGAGTATGGGCCCCCAGGTGCCACACCTCGCCTTCTGCAAAGCTCCCCAAAGTTGTCAGTGCCGCTGGCACCCTGGAAACCAAGATCTTCATCTGCAGTGGCCTGCCTGCTCGGGGCAGCACAAGAAATGAGCAGCCTCTGGGGGTTTTATTGCTTTTCTTAGGTTGGAAAGGAATTGCAGTTGTTCTAACTCTTTTCTTTTTTTCTTTAAATAGATATGATTCCTGAAAATGCTTTAGAAGAGATGACCAAGAACCTTGACATGAGTGCGGTGTTGGCAGAGATTAACCATGTGGACAGGGAAGGAGTCAAGATGATGTGAGTTCCCGTGGTGTGCTCGGAGGGGCCGCACATGGAGCGGGGGCTGGGGCACTGGGGCAGGCACCGAGGGATCTGCCTGGGGCTCTGCCCTTCGAGTTGCCTCATCCTTACCTTCTCTGAACCGTGGCTGGCTGTACCCCTCCTGCCCACTGGCATGGCTGCTTGGGACATGGGCATTTGAAACTGCACTCAAGAGACTTGAGTGCGTGGTTCTGTTAGATGAATTCTCACCTCAGTATGTTTTTTTTTTTCTTTTTTTTTCCCCAGCTTCTCACAATCTCCAGCATTGGAGCTGGACAAGTTCCTGGAGGATGTAAGGTAAGAGGTTTGGTTTTTTTTAAGGGCAACTTTAAGAGTGTGTGAGACTGGAAAAATTTCAGAGAGACATAACCTCAGTTGCTGCTCCTTCCTTGTAGGAACGGTATCTACCCACTGACAGCCTTCGGGATGCCACGGCCCCAGCAGCCCCAGCAGGTGGTGGTGAAATCCCCCATTGCTCCTCCGTCAGTGAAGACCCCGACTCCGGAGCCTGCCGAGGTGGAGACCCGCAAGGTGAGCGATGGGGACTCCATCCCCCCTCCCCAGCCAAGCTCTGCAGCCGCAGCCGCTCACGGGGCGTCTCTGCTCCCCTTTCAGGTGGTGCTGATGCAGTGCAACATCGAGTCCGTGGAGGAGGGGGTGAAACACCACGTACGTTCCCATCCTCTGGCTGAGCACGTGCCGGGGTGCACGAGGGCAGTGGTGAGAGCATGTGGCTCCGGTGGCTGACGTGCGGCTGGTACCTGCTGCCACCCTCTGCTGCCATCTCTGGGGCCCAAAGCCAGCCCAGCCCCGTGCCCCTGTCCCACCTGGCCTGCAGGAAGTGTTTCCAGCCCGCTCGCGGGTTCAGGCTTCCCCTGTGGGACGGTGCTGCTGGCTGTGGTTGTTCTGTGGTGCTCTGGAGGGGGATGGTTCCTACCCTGATGGGGGGTCTCTGGGGATGCTCCTGTCTCTGTGGCCACCGTGCAGTCCCTCACAAGAACTTCTCTGCCCTGCAGTTAACGCTGCTGCTGAAACTGGAAGACAAGTTGAATCGACACTTGAGCTGTGACCTGCAGCCCAGTAAGTACCTTTCCTCCCACACTGGGGTGCGCTGGGGCTGGCAGCACGCTCAGACCTGGAACCTACACCCCTCCCTGTGTTACAGATGACAACATCCAGGAGCTGGCAGCAGAACTGGTCCAGCTTGGCTTCATCAGCGAGGTAAGAGTCCTGGGGCTCAGGTAGGGATATAGATCTGCGTTCCTTCCTCAAACTTAAGTGGTTTCTGCCTGATCACTCCTTCTCTAGCTGGGAAGGCAGGAGAAGTAAGAGGTGTCCCTGTCCCTGTGCCCTGGCAGGCTTCAGCCCGGCTCTGCTTTGCAGGGGCAGGGCCTGCCCCTCACTGCAGCTTGTTCTCCCCAGGCCGACCAGAGCAGACTTACCTGTTTACTTGAAGAGGCTTTCAGCAAGTTCTACTACACTCGGAACGGAGCCCTGACGGCAGTGACTGTGTCATCTTAGCCCCCCCCGGCTCCCGGGCGGCCAGCGCGGCTTCGTGGCCTGCGACCCCTTGTGTGTCTGTCCATCGCTATAGGGCATCAGCGAGACCCCGGCTGCAGCGCTTGGAAGCTCGTCCTGCATGTGCCGTGGCTGGGCTGCGACAATCCTCCCTGCCCGCCTATTAAAGGGGACTTTGCGCATCAGTATTATTTCCAGCCCTGTTTCTGTTGGGGTTTTGCCAGGCGGCGCCGGGGAGCCGGGTCCTGGCTGGGGGTGTTCTTCAGCCCCGTTCATGTGCATGGAGTTTGTTCTGTTTGAATTGTACAAAGTGTCTTTTGCACAGCACAGAATTTTTGGTATTCGTTTTTCTTTTTTTTTTTTTCTTTTTTTAATTTAAAGG
>VXAK01009526.1:85683-126033 GCA_013399435.1 Arenaria interpres
CGGCAGCCTGGGCCCCGGGCACGGTGCTGGTGGGTGACGCTGCGGCCGAGGTCAGGCGTCCCTCCGCGGGTCGCACAGGGTGGGCCCGCATCAGGCGGGGCTGCTGGTGGAGGGCTCGGCTCTCGGCGGAGCTGGGCCTGGGCTGGGGCTCCGCGGGCGCAGAAGCCGGTGGGACAAGGCCACGGTAGCTCCGGGCTCACGAGAGCTGTGACGGATGCGAAAGGTGCAAAGCCTCACCCGAGCGCGGGGCTGAGCCGTGCTGGAAGGGGCAGGAGGGTGCCAATGTCTGCGGGGTTCACAGCACCCCCCTTTCCCTGCAGAACGGGCGTGTGGCGGGGCGAGGGCCCTCACCCCCTGCAGGCCCCCCCCAGCATCTCCCCTGCCCTGGCCAGCCCCACTCTCATGTGTTCTTGCTGCCCGCAGCATTGGGCCCTGCTGAGCGTGTCCCTGTTGAACTGCCTCCTGTCCACAGCCTGCAGCGTGGGCCTGGCCCTGGCCATCGCCCTCACCGTTCACAGCCGGGGCATGCACCTTGTCAGGGGCTGCGACAGCTCCGCGCTGCCGGCTGATGCCCGGGCAGCCATCGCCACCAACGACTGTCCTTTCAACACCACACGCATCTACGTGAGTCTGTGGGGCCAGCACCCCTCCACCCCCTCCCGCTCTTCCTCTTTTTGTCTCTGCTTCCTCTCTTTTTCCCTTTTCTTCTTTCTTGCTCCCTCTCTCTTTTGCCCACTCTCTCTCTTTCTCTCCCTCTCCCCCCCCCTCTTTGTTCTCTCTCACCCCCTGCTGCTTGCGCAGCCCCCGTGGGCAGGCTGGGTGCCACCAACCCCGCTCCCTGAGGGGCCTCTGACCCTCTGCTCTCCAGGACACAGCCCTGGCGCTCTGGATCCCCTCCATGCTGCTGGCGGCTGCAGAAGCTGTGATGTCGGGCAGGTGCTGCTTGGTGGCCCTGATCTTCCGGGGCATTGGGCCCTGTGCACGCTATGGCAACGAGCAGGTAAGTCCCCTCGGTCTGGATGGGTCTCCCTGTGCCCGGCCCACCGTTGCTGCCTTTGTGCTGCCTTGTGGAGGTGCTGGGTTCTGCTGGGCCCTCAGTCCCACACAAGCAGGCTGTGCAGCAATGGGAGGGGGGATGCAGGGGGAAGGGGCGATGTCACGTTTGAACTTCTTCTGGCCAGCGTTGGTGACAGACTGGCACCCCTTCATCTTGGGGAGTTGCAGAGGGACCCCCTCCTCCTCATCCTTCCAATAGCCAAGCCTGGTCTGTCCTGGCCACCCTGAGCAAGCGCCACCTCCCCAACCTGGCCCAGCCCTTCACACGTCCCTGGGACCCCTCCAGCTCTGCTTTCTCTCTAGATGGCCGGGCCAAGTGCGGTGAAGGAGGGGCCGCCACGTGAGATGCAGCAGCTCCTGGCTGAGACTTGTGCCTAGAGCTGGAGAGGTGAGTGCGGTGGGTGGGCTGTGCCTGGGGGATGGGACGGTGCAGACTCTGATAGCAAGCGAGACCCTGCCCACACCAGGCCCTGAAACGGCTCTTTCCAAGCACAAATACTGGCCACAGGTGTCGGCGTGTGCCTGGCCCTGCAGCACCGTCCCGCTCTCACCTGTTCTTTCACTCCAGGTGGTGCTGCCATCAGCCAGGGGACATCGTACCTGCACTGTGCTCCAGCCCCAGGGCAGGCGTGGGTCAGATGGGCTGCAGGGGGATGGGGTGCACCATCATCGTCCTCCCAGCCCCACCACCCCGCCTGGGACAAGCCCTGCAGGTTCCAGACTCTCCCGGGGTCACCAGGCAGCAGGTGCATGGGCCCCAGCTGCTCTTCCCTTCTCCCCCCGCAGCTGCAGGGCCCTTCCTGCCCCACTGAAGGCTCTGTGGGTGTTTTACACACGGGGGGGTGGGCAGGCAGAGGTGCTGGGGCAGCAGCTGGATCGGGGCTGGGCGCTGGTGGCCCTGCTGCAGGGTCAGGTTGCCGTGCCTGGGCTCAAGCCGACCAAAAAATGGCAAGTGAAGAACCCCTTTTGTTGGAGCCCCTGATGCTTCCCCCGGTAAATAAACCTTTCATTTTTCACACTGGCTGCTCTAAGTGGCTCTCCAGGGCAGACTCTGGCCGGGAGCTGGGCCCACTGATGGACTGAGAGTGCAGCTGTTGCATGAGATAATTCCATGCTCGCTCCCCCCCTTCCCCTGGCACAGGGATGTAGACAGACACAGGGTCCCAGTGTGACAGTCACCCAGCAGGGCCAAGAGACACCTGCACAGGGGTGGGGCCCTGGGAGCTACGTGTCTTCCTGGACTCGGCATCCCTTGGCAAAGAGGAGCACAGCAGGCTTCAGGGACACGTTTATTGGGGGTGTTGAAGGACAGGACTGAAAGCTGCTATGGTCCAGCTCACTGGAAAGAGAAGCTGGTGCTTGGGAGGCCCCCACACCACTGGCTGAGGAACTTGAGCACATCTTGGCATGCAGGGCTGTGGGACGTCTGCGGAACGAGAGAGGCCGTGGCAGTGACGAGGGGATGGTGTCACCATCCCACACCCCCCCCAGGGGCACCCTGGGTCAGAGGGAGCTGCACAAGCAGGGCTGGGTCTGCCCCGGCTCCGTGGAGGAGGGAAACCCCCTCCCAGCAGCACTCGGGGAGGGGACACTAAACCTGCTCTGATCCAGTGCATCTCCACCGCACAGGACATTTTATTGTTGGCATGAGGGGCTGACACCCACAGGCCATCTCCCTGCCCCACGGGGAGCCTGGCTCACCTTGACAGCCATCAGGAACTTGTTCCACGTGTCCTTGTTGGCTTCTCGGCCTGGCCGCTTGAACTCTATCTTGTTCCTTAGCACAGGGTACCCTGGGCACACAGTGACAACCTCAGAAACAAGGTGGGACTCACAGCAGACCCCTACCTTGTGCCGTGGCAATGACTGCTCCTGAGGGGCAATGCTGCCTCTGGAAACCAGAGTGAGGAGGGGGGTGCCCGCAGTGGTGGGATCAAAGGAAAATAAAGGCCCGTCCTTCTGGCCAGGGCACCCAACGATGTCAAACGAGAGCATCCCGCTCCTGACCTTTGGAGCCAGAGCCCTGCTGCTGGTGGCCCACCTCTGCTCCCTCTTTCTCTCCCCAGCAAGTCCTGCGGCGCAAGCCCCGCTCTCTGAAGTGTGTGGAGCCGGGGGGTACAGCGCTTGCCAGAAGGGACAGATTTTGTAAAGCGGGGGCAGAGCAGGGACAGGCACCATGTGTGTCAGTGCTGCCCGGCGCGGGCAGCCTCCTGGGCAGTGCTGTGCGAGACTCAGCCATCACAGAATGGTGGAGGCTGGAAGGGGACTCTGGGGTCAGTATGGTCCAACGCCCCCTCCCCCCCAGCCCTGGCTCAAGCAGGGCCACGGCCAGTTGCCCAGGACCACGTCCAGATGGCTTTTGACTGTCTCCAAGTATGGAGATGCCACAACTGCTTTGCAACCCCTTCCAGTGCTCAGTCAACTTCACAGTAAAAAATGCATTTTTCTTCCAGTAGAGGAGGAAAATAGCCAGAGTCTCCCTGCTCCTCTTTCGGCGCAGCCTGAATTCCCTCCCAGACTCTCCCTGTGCACGTTCCCCCTCCCCGCATGGCACCGTGTGAGCTGACGGAGCTCACCTGTGAGCACACAGGGCAGGGAGTGCACCCCTGTGTTTGCTGCCACCAGCGACGCCTCGTAGGTGTCCCGCTCGTCCTGGGGCAGCACCTGCTCCAGCCGCTGGTCCATGGACATGGTGAGCACCCAGTCCCGCACCTCCTCCCGCTTCTCCTCCTGCAGGGCAGAGGACAGGCCACCTCCTGGCACCGCACGTGTGTCACAGCCCAGCTGCTGCTCTGCAGCGTAAGGAGGGACACAGGAGGGCAGGACACGTTAAGCACACAGGATGTGCACACACATGTGCACGGGGAGAGGTGTGGCCGCATGTGTGCACAAGCACACGTATGTATGGGGAGGGGAATATGAGGGAGTGCACGTGTGTGTGCACTGGGGCTCCGTGGGGGGAGCAGGGATACAGGGCAGGGGCCAATGCCGTGCACATTTCCGTCTCCTGCTGTCCCACCCTGTCCCCCTCCCTGGTCAGGGAGGGCCCCCAAGCAGCGTCACTGGTCACGGGAGCTGGAGAAGGCAGGTGACACTCACAGGCACGTGCTGTTGGGCTGGAAGCGGCACTTCAAAGGGAATGTCTGTGCCCTGGAAATCAGAGTGGTCCAGAGAATCCAGGTTCCCTTCTTCAATGGCCTGAGGAAGGAGAAGCGGTGGAGCACTAGGCAACCCCTCCTCGGAGCTGACAGCTCCACTGTGAGGATGGCATTACTGACACCCCCATCTATTAGTGCTGGGGTGACTGAGCCCTCCTGGGAGGTGGCATTTATGGCCTCTGCAGTGTCAAGAGGACGTGTGCCCCTGAAACACTGAACTGCTCAAACCTGTCAGGTGGCCTCAAGGGAGGGAATGGGGGGCTTTTTTCCCCAGCAGCTGCTGACAGCACTTGTAAGGCTGGTACAGTACTATCTGCCAGCTTCCTGGGCTTTGGTGTTATCTGGTGACCAAGGAAGGCATTGACTGGTATCAGGGGGCTCCTGAGTCTTGTACCACAGTGGCTAAAGCTCTGGGCCATGCCCTCCACCTCTCAGGAAATTTTCCTTCCCTTGGAAGAACTCAGATGAGATCACTCGGGAAGCTGTAACAGCACTTGCAGCTGTGAGGACCACAGCCCTGGACTGCCAGGCCCGCTCGCTGTTTGCTGCAGCTTGCGTGCAGGGTGGCACTGGCACACGCATGGTGACATGGGCAGGGCCGCTCAGGTGCCCCGCATGGCAAGTCCCTCCACAGCGAGTGGTGCATGCTGGTTATACCCAGCGGCGTGCAGGGTTCTCCATCAGCACCACACAGCACCACGCTGGAACCTCAGGAGTGCCCCGGCCCACAGCCAGCGGTGGTTTTCCCCGTGACAGCCCTCCCTCCAGCAGACCATACGCACATCTGAGAGGTCCAGGAAGCGGTTCAGGAAGATGAAGGCCATGTTCTCCCAGTTGACTGCCTAGAACAGAGAGAAACCCCAGGTGAGACCAGACAGCTTATCTGCAAAGCCACAGCTGTCCTGCCTGAGCGATGGCTGGAAAGCACGTGCTTATGTTTGTGCCCCAACATCCCGCTTGCAGCACGGGCAATGGAGGAGAGCGCGCATCCTGGCTCACCATCCCGGGGGACTGCTTCACGGGCAAACACTGGCCACAGGCTGTCCTGCAGGATGGAGTTGGGCATTATCGCACAGCATCAGTGAACGTGCTGCTCTGCTCGCCACGTGTCACTGCCATGGGCAGCCTGTAGCCTCAGGAGCAAGGTGACACTGATGTGACCCCGAGCAAGGCAGGTCAGTTGTTATGAGTCCTGAACTGACAGGAACAGAGCCATGCAATATAACGTCCACCCCTGGGTCTGCAGTTCATGTCCCCCTCGCCAGTTCAGGTCTGCCCTCCCACACCTACTGCTATCCTGTGACAAAACGCTGAGGCTGGCAAGCTGTTTGAAGAAAGGCCACCAATGCTGGTGTCTGGCTATTGGTCCACCAGTGCAGCTCCGACGGCAGACAGCTCTTACCTTGGCAGCTATCCCAGCTTCATAGAAAGCCTTGTCTGCAGGCAGGAGCTCGGTGTGGCGCAGCAGGGAAATGGACAGCTTGGCAGCCACGGTGTCCTGCAGATACAGGAGACAGTAAAGTCACAACAGAAAAATCGGGTCAGAAAGGATCTGATGAGCTTGTCCTGCCCCAGACTCACAGCAGCGATGCTGCACCACATACTCCCAACATGTAACAAACAAAGGTCAAAACCTTCATTCCTGACTGTGAGCGCCCTCACTATGTGCATACACAGGAAGACTGTCACCAGAAGATGGAGAAGATAAACCTTGCTCTTTTTTTTGACTAGAAGCCACACCCAAACTCCCACCATTTGAGTCACGGAACAGCTGAGGTGGGAAAGGATCTCTGGGGATTGCCTTGTCCATCCTCCCCCACCCCATTCAAAGCAGAGTCAGCTACAGCAGGTTGTTCAGGAGCGTGTCTGAACATGTCGGGTTTGGACTACCTCAAAGGATGGAGACTCTCCACCCTCTCCATTAAACCTGTTCTGGTGTTCAGCCAAAGTCACAGTAATTTTTTTCTTGGATTCCATCACATAAGAATTTTGGAGCAGGGGTGAAGAATTCAAGGGAGATGTCGGTTCTGTGCTTGCCAGATAGAGTCTCATCACACCAGAACTACGAAGGCCACCCCTCCTTCACAGTCCCAAATAGACTACCAACATCTCAACATTCCACAACTGTGTGGGCCTGTAGAGGTTTCCAAGACATCAGACTTGGCTCTTACTGTCTGACATGTCTCTGGACCCCCAGCATACACACGCAGCCATGAGTAAGCCCCATAGATCCAGTACCTGCCAAAGCACTGTGTGATGGCAAGTGCCCAGGCCGTTGTGGGTGCTCCCAAAGCCCCCAAGAAGCTCAGCTCCCAAAGCCCTGTGCAATGTGAATCTGCTCTCGAGACCACGTGTGAAGCCCAGCAGCTCTCATGGCCCAGGACAGCCAAAGAGGAAGCAATGCCTCTCCTGGGAAGACCAGATTTTTCTGTGATCCCTAAATTTCTGCTGATGCCTCTGCTCTCACAAGTCATGCTGAGCATATGGATCAGCTTCCCACTAGTTCACATCTTAGCCTCTGTGGCTGGGGGCAGGTCCCACTGTAAGGAGTCAGAGAAGACTATCTCCAGTTCCACCTGAGAGTGGCGGGCTCCGAGATCACTATAGTCCCATTCTCATGCATCCATGATGTGCAAGTGACCCATGGAGTAGAACACTGAACTATGGATAGCCCTGAACCTGCACGTCTCCACAGGGCTCTACACTCTGGGAATGTGACCTGTGAAAGGAACGTCAAAAAGCTTACCAGTTGTTTGACACCCTGAGCAGCGGAGCGGGTGGCATAGTAGTGAGAGATCAGCAGCATTGTTTCAAACTCCTCATGTGCTTGAGTGTTTGCCTCACTCGACTTCACTAAGTTTTCACACTGGAGAAAAGGAGAGTAAATGAGAACTTGAGAGCACAGGGCCACTCCTCATCCACCTGAGTCCAGGGAAAGGCTGCGGGGAGAGAAAGGTCTGAAATATCTAGGCACTTCTGGGGACTGGAGAAGGGCTGGGCCTTGGATGCTCTGGGCCCTACAGAGTGCTGAAGGGAGGAGCCTGTGGGAGAAGGGGCAAGCCAACAGTACTGCAACAAGACAGCGCCGGAGCAGAGATGGGTTTGGATGGACAAAGGAGGATTTGTGGATTTAGTTTCTGCTAGAGATGGGTATCTGTGGGACAGAAACAGTGAAGAGACAACCATGGGCTTTGGCTGGGGTAATCTGGGACAGGGAAAAAGGAGCAGAAAGCTCTAAGCATCTCTGGGGAGATGGGGAGGACTCTAATTTTCCAGGGTCTGCAGTTCTGTGTGTTCTCCAAGCACAGAACTTGCCCCACCCAGGCTGCTGAATGTAGGTGTAGGATGAAAAGTGGGCATGTTATAAGAGGCTCCCATGTAGCAACGACACAGTGAGCTCTGCAAGTGCCAGTGTCCAGACCCACTTTTAGGATTCAGCCTTGAGTGCAGGGTCATCTTCCCTGACTTTTCTTGCCCAGCCACATCCACTTGATAGGATCCTGTTGTTCTACTTTCCGCATTGTGGACGTTTCCTCATTTTCCCTCAGCTTGTGTTTTACAAATACTCCCCGTATCTCCTGGCTAGAGACTGGTTCTACTTTCTCCCCTGCTAGGAGCCAGCAGGCTCTTGGAGTCTGACAGGCAGCGGTAGCCATGGCCCACACTCACCAGATGGAAGAGAACCTCACGCAGTTCAGCCCAGCTGGAGTAGGCCTCAGCGCAATTCATGCCAGATGCATTCACCATCTCCACAAAGAGACGCTTGTAAATATTGAAATTCTGCAACAAAATGGAGAGAAATCTGCAGGGAGGCAGACGGGGAGTCAACAAAAGTCTGGAGCTCTCCTGCTGTCAAGCAAACCCCGAGGGAATGGCCGTTCTGCAGGCAGGCTCCTGGAGCAGACCTGCTGCTGGGGTAAGGGGGGCTACAGGACATGGCATGGAAACGGGGAAGAAGCTTCCTGCAGCCAGTGCTCTCAGAGAGGCACATGCGGTTCTTTTCATTCTGGTCTTGGTGGTTAAGGTGTTCAAAACAAACACAGCTACTCAGCTTCCCCTGCTCTTTCCCCGTGGAAGGAGGTTGCCTTCAGTTCTCTAGCTGAGGAGCCTCTGGAAGAATCTGCAGTAGGACTGACGGGCTTCGGACGTATTGAATGCCTGGCAATCCCAGTTCTGGACTGGAAGCCGGGCTCATATAGCAGATCATAGCACACCCTCGCAACTCACGCTGGGATGTCACGCTGTCTTCGTTACCTGTGGGTTAGCCGGTGCTCCATGGTGGACATACAGGCTCAGGGCTTTGTCCCAGCTTCCTTCCCGGATGAGGTAAGTCGCATACAGAGCTACATACTTGTGTAAGACTTTGTAGTTCTGGAGAAGGCACACAGATTAAAATTCATGACCTAAGCACTTGTCACTCAGTAGGGACCATTCCAGAAGCAGGGACACACACCCATACACCTGAGTCCCAAAGGGCCAGACAAGCTACTCAGAAACAGACCACGCCTGGACCCCACTGGACATCTCTAAGCCTGGCGAGCTGATGCTGTGCTGATCCTTCACACATGCAAATAAAGCTGTTTTTCAAAGGAATTTTGCCAAATTGCAAAACTTGCCAAAGGAATACTGCCAAATACCTAAAAAATGCAGTATCTCCACAATGTGGCACCATAGGTACCAACTGTAAACTGGCCCTTAATCTAATGAAAGAATGAATCAAAACACTTTGAGGGCTGAAGACGCTTGTCATTTGCAAGACTGCTCTAGTCCATTATTCAAATGCTGTCAGGTCTCCAGCACCGGAGGGCTCCTTGGAGTACTGCTCATACACATGTTACCCCATCAACACTTTGCTGAGGCCTTACAGAAATTCAACTGAGGAAAGACCCATTTCAGACAGGCTTAAATATACTAATGAGATGAAGAAGATGGTGCAAAACATGCAATGCTGTCAAAAAACGAGCAATGGAAACAAACTTATTAATCACAGTGCCCCAACAATATGTCTAGAACTTGGACACTCAGATGTGGATGCTGGTGAAACACTTGGGGCAGGACAGTTTGGGACAAAGATTATGTCTGGTATGTGACCTGTTTTGATAAATATAACTTTTTTTTCCTGTATAATCAACGTGGAACAGCTGAGTCAAAAGTCATGAAATTCTGCACTGGTCATGGAGCAAGGTTGTGCTCTCTTAGAGGCACAAACAGACTAACATCTTCTTGGGCTGAATGTAGTAGTGTCGTGCCTGGCTCACAATAAAACTGATTACTATTAAATTGAACATTAAGTTGTTCTTTATGGAAGAAGATCAAGACTGGTGTCTCCTGACAATCAGAACATCAGCACAGAAGTCTCCAAGATAACAACTACTACAGCAAAGCCCATTCGTATCACTGGAGAAGCCTGAGTCAAAAAGAAATTGTTCGCTGTGTAGAGCCCAAACTCGGGTTACTGGTCACTGCATTAGAAACAGTCGTAAAAAAGCAGCGTTCATCCAAGTCACCAGTGTTTGCCCGAGTGGCTGTGGTGTCTCCACTAACCACAGCCTCCATTGCCAGGGCTGCACCACTGCTCTGGCTGAAGCAATACCTCACTTCAAAGACTCGGCACCTGCCCTTATTTAGCTCCTTTATCAATAACTATTGAATCAATAACCAATAACCAGTCAATAGCTGTCAAATACAAACAAACGCTTTAAGTAGAACCTGGTAATCTAGAGCTTTCTCCTCCTGTTACTACACTGGAATAGCACTGTAAAAGTCTCATTTTGCTTTTCTCCACTTTTATTAGTCTGCTGAGGTAATTCTGTTAGTTTTTGGTCAGTAAAAATGAAAAAATGTCAAATTCGCTTTCACGACAAGGATGTCTCATTTCTACTGACACCAGGCCTCTAAAGAACACGTAGAAAGGCAGCTTTCTTTTACAAATCTCTCTGTTTCCATGGTACCAATTACTTCCAGCCCAAACAACTCATTTAGCTTTTCCCAATGCTCCATCAATCACAAAATTTAAATCCAATATGCTTCTGGGTTCTAATGTTTCCCTACTAGGCCTGATGGGGCAAGACGAGGGCAGTGGAGAGGTGTTTTTTCAGCTGCTGCAGTGAGCCCCGTGCTTTTCCCTTCCCACTCATTCCTGCTGGCCCTGCTTCAGCGAGCTGGGACCTGTGCCTGTCCCCCGGGGGCTCTCACAGGCACTCACCTGCTTAGCTGCAACCTCCAGGCACCTCTCCCACTGCTCCTGCTCTGCGTACATATCCAAAGCAGCCATGACATCTATTCCCACCAGCTGGGGAAGGAAACAACCATAAATTCACTGTGCAGACAGGGGTTTCTACCAGCATCAAGGCAGGCATCAGCCCACCCACTACACACAGTCCCTCCCCCTCCAAGGCACAGAAGCCCAGAGCCAGTGTGGCCCCTCTGGTATGAGAAACCGTGACTCACAGGCACACACGGGCTCCTCACCTCAGGGCATGCTCAGGCAAAAGCCCCATGAGAAAGGCCCCAAGGATGGACACAGATCCTGACATCACTCCCCAGCCTGTGAGACACACCAAATACGTACCGAATCTACCTTTCCTTGGTTCTTTAAATACTCTTTGTAACGCTTGTCCACATACTCCTCTGACCTGCTGGGCAGAAATCATCTTAACAGGCAGCAAGACTAATAGTGCCTTGCATCAGTGCAGATGCTGGATTCAACTGTCTGCTTTGGGAAAAAGAGGACCTACAGCCGTGACATGTCTTTCTGGCCTACTGCTGGGTGCAGGGGTGGAAGGGGAAAGAAAGGGTCTAGACAGCTCTTTGCTACATAGCGTGAGGAGAGTGTGGGAACACAGGACTTTAAGAAGGAAGTGCATGTCCAGGATTCTGACAAGGGAAGGGGAGATGGGGATGGGACTAGAGGGATAACAATTTCCATGGGATGCGTGGCAATAGAACTGTCAGGACGGTAAATGGCTTGGGAAGGGCAGCTGTGGAGAACGTGCCCTGTCAAGCCTGGGAAGGCCACTGTGGGGAGAACCTAGGGAACCTGGGGGCAGAAGGACAGGACAAGGGATCATCTGAGCGGGAAGAGTAGAGTTTGAAAAGTTCAGGGCATACCTGGGGTCCAACTCCTTAGCGACGCGCTTGGCTTTGCTCCATTCCTCCCCTTCAATGAAGACATTGATAGCTTCTTGGATGAGGTCCAAGTTGAGGTAGAGTTCAGCTGCCTGCAGGGCCAGAGACAGTCCCATGGGAGATGAAACTCCAAAGGCACCCTGCAGCCCATATTGGAGCTGGTGCTGTTGGAAGCAACCTGCACACAGCAACAACAGAAAGTCTCTCCCCGTAAGATAACCCCCCTTCTCTGCTTCCTGCCTCCTCCAAGGCCTGTCTCTCTGACACTATTCCAGGACCTTAACCCTTCCCCTCCTTCTTCCTCCTTTAGGGGCCTGCGGTGGTTAACTCCGGATAGGGCCACCCACCCATCACCCCAGGATGTGACTTTGCCTCCTTTCCTTGGATAGAGCTCTCCCTTCCTATGTCACTGCTTCTTCAGTAGTCTGGGGGCAGGAGCCAGCCCTCACCGCACTGTATTTCTTCATGGCCACCAGCTGAGGAGCCACAGTCCGTGTCACCTCCATGCTCTGTGACTGACCCAAGAATTTAATGGCCAGCTCTGCAGCCTGTGAAGAGAAATTACCAGCAGCATGAGTGATGAGCTGTTCCAGAGAGGAAAGAGCTCAGTCTTAACTAAAATACCAAGTCAGGAGTGTTTGAACTATGGGGTAAAAGAAGAAATGACAGCCTGCTTCAGCAATTCAGAGAAGCAAAGCCCTGCTACTTTCACACAGGGGAGAAGATCAGACAAGGACATAATCATTGAAGTTGGTACAAGGGCACAGGTAAAAGCGAAAAGTAGGAACAAGAACACAACCCAAAGGCTGGTGGACACAGACCACGAAAAGAAGACAGGGCACTCATCTAGCCAAGGTCTAAGTCATAAAGTCCAGCTCTTCCGTGCATGGGCATAACGACACCAGCATGCTGCTGGAAGTGGTGCCAGAGCAGGGATGTCAGTGCAATGCAGGGTAAGCACACAGCCCATCGTGGCTCAAGAGAACGGCCCATGAAAGCTTTCAGACCCTGCAGATTCTCTCTTGTGCCCCGTAGTGACTGAGGCATCTCTGGGATGCACAGCAGGTTGTGGGAGAGCTCCTAGACAGTGGAGCAGATGAAGGGAATCATAGACCCTGACTGTACCTTCAGCAAGCACTTCTCCATCAGGATGCTGTTGCTGGGATCCCGCACCTTCAGATAGCAGTCCACTGCTCTGGCGTACTCCCCAGCCTGCTCCCACTCCCGTGCCTGCTCCAGCAGCCCTTCCACTCCTCTGCAGGGAGGAATGCAGGCTGTGAGCAGGACTGGGATGATGCCAGATATCCTGTAGACATTGTGTAGGGCATGGGCAGGGAGGTGCACAGCAGAGGTAAGCCAGGACCTCAGAGCATGTGACAGGGAATGCGCACAGCCAGTGCCGAGGAGAGAGCTGATAAAGGACCCTGGGGAAATGCACTGGTTGTACAGGAGACCTGGGAGATAAGTGGCAAGAAGACATCTGGGAGACCTTGGATGGCAAGAAGAAGCCTGGAGTCTCCCAGAGCAGGGAGGAAGCATGTTAGGAAACCCATGCAGGAAGAAGTCTGGGGTCAGGCTGCCTCTGTAAGGCATCAGCACAATGGTCTAGGGGAAGAGCTACCTGTATGTTGCCTGCAGCCAGACCACAGCATTCCTTACCTGGTGCCCTTCTTGGCAGCCTCCCTTCCACACTCCTCCTGTAACTCTTCTAGCCGACTAGGCACGTATTCCTTGCAGATCCGCAGGGCCTCGCTCCACATCCCAGCCTCCTGCACAAGCCCAATGGGGAGGAGAAATTTTCACCAGTTCAGCAGGATCCCCCACACTCCTGGCATTGCATAACACATCTAGACTCTCGTGTCATCTTGCCAGAAGACCCGCTGGAAGAAACAACCACAGCAGCACCTTCCAAACCTTTTCTCCCCCAAAATGGCACCTATGTCTACCCATTCACCCAGGCTACCTCAGGGGAAAGTGTTTATCCATTCTAGCTACCTCTGTGGAATGGGCACTCACAGTCTCCAAATGCACCCACTCATGCTACCCCTGAGGACCACCAGAAGGACTGCCAGAAGGCTACGGCTGGCAGGATACTTCCTCCCAGAGCTGTGAGGGAGATCAGCTATGCTGTGAAATCTCTACCGATTCATTTTTTTTAAGTTCTATTAGGAACCACCTGAGTAAATGCTCTCTCTTTGTCTGCTAAGCTGACAGGGAAAGCTGGGAGATGGATTTCTCTCCTCCTCCATCCAAACTATGTTCTTGTCCAGTGAGGAAGGCAATGGTGTTGCTACAGACTACGCTCACCTTGTAGTACTTTATCGCCATCTCGGGTCTCTGTGCTCGCAGGAGGAAGGCCTCTGCTTTCTGGAACTCTCTCTGCTCAAAGGCAAAACGTGCCTGTCCCACAAGCACATCAGCCACACTGTCTGGGTCATGAGCCTCAGCCACACGCTGTGCAGCATCCCAGTTCTGGTTGTGCACAAACCTGGGGAATCAACATGAGATGTAATGAAGAGGGACAGCAAGGAGCAGACTAGTGCTGGAGAAGCAACCAGGCTGGCATCGTATGAGGAGAGGAGACACAGCAGGCTGGGATGGGGAAGGATACATACATCAGCACTGCCTCCTTGGGTTTCCCAGCTTTAATAAATTCTGCTTCAGCCTCTTCAAATTTGCCCTAGAAGAGACGAAGGAATTTACATGCATGCCTTCCTGCCCTGATACTATTGCATGACCTCCTCTACTGACCATAAGGCAGAGAAGATTTATGAAACAAAGATTTGTGTGGAAGCTTGGGGCTGTAATCATGGAGCCTTGTGGGTGAACAGTGACTGCAACCATAAAAGTCCCTCCTGCAGCAGCCCTTAAGGACAACCGTCCAATTACCTGAGTGACCAGGGAACTCCCACCTATTCCAGAGGGTAAAATTACCTCATCTTCTAGGAACATGGCATACTTTAAGTGGATCTCTGGCATCTTCTGCTTCATGGAGAGGCGGGCTAGTTCAAAAGCAAATTCAAAGATCCTGCAACAATAGACGAAATAGGGTGAGAGCAGGACTATGTTCTGTGAGGTCATGCCTTCATCAAGAGCAAGACATCAAGTAGAGCACAAGACACCGTGAGAGAAGAGAGGGGAATACAGAGGGTCCCAAGTGAATGGGCACTGCCCACTCCAGCTCCTGACCAGAGAACAGGAGCTTTTAGAGCCCCCACTAAGGAAATTCAGCTCCTTCACACTCACTGCTAATGCCAGAGGCCCTTAGGGTTTAACCCTAAAGGGAGGTCACAAGACTCCCCCGAGCCTGCCGTTGTGGAAGAGCTGGGGAGAGCAGCAGGGAATGGCAGTGCAGTGGGGCCAAAACTCTTCTGGCAGGCAGCTATTCATGGTGACATGAGAAATACCTCCTCCCGTGTTCAGAGGCTTTCACAAAGGCCCTGCTAAGACTAAAGGGCAAATTCCTTTTACCTGTCCAGCTCTGACTTGGCATTTGAGAGACGAACAGGTGGACAGGATGTGCCAAGGAAGAGGAATGCCTGTGTGAAGAACTACGGGTAGGATGGGAGGACATGCCATATCCTGAACCAGCAGCTATTGTGCATACAGTTATCTTGGGCCACCCCTTTTTTCTTAGGTCAGGCAGACGGGAGAGAAGCACTGGCCTGATGGACCTGCTTACCCACTGTCTGCTGCATGGTCAATGGCCATCTCCAGAAGTCCGAATTTACTGAGGAGTTTCACAGCTGCCTCTCCACCCAGGCTCTTTGCCCACATGTAAGCCACATGCTTATAGGAGTTTGCTCCCCCATGTGCCTTGGCCACCTATTCAAAGCAAAGAAAGCAGAAGAGCCCAATGCATCCATTTTGTCTTCCACAGGTCAGGACTCCCCTCCCACATGATGCCTGTTGTCATGAGGGAGCACGAAAACCAACTGTTCCCTCCTGAGGAACCCTTCTGTAGCCACCACTGGACTGGAGAGAGTGAGACAAAGGCTCATATGGCACAGCAGAGAAGTGGCTGCTGTCTCCTCAGCATGGGTCGCACTGTTGCTAGGTCAGCAGGAGTGACCCCCTGGCACCCTGTGTCCCCACTAGACGGGAGCATTGCTGGGGGGGCTGCTACAGGGTAGCTGTGGGCAGAGGAACCCCTCTGAGGTACAAGGTGGTGCAGTGGTTAGGAGGAGAGCAGAGCCTGCAGGAAGGCAGTGTTGCACAGTGGCCAGGGGCCAAGCCCTGCTTTTGGGGTGCAATGCTGCAGAGCAGCAGGCACAATGGCCTCCAGCGCCGTGCCACATGCTGAAGCTAGGCAGTGTGGTCCAAGTCTTCACATTTTGCAGTGAACAGAGACAGAGCAGTTCCTACCAGGGTCCTGCAGTCAAAGCCTGACCCCTGCACAGTGGGACAGCTGAGAAGTGATTCATACCCTGTAAGCTTCCTCCCACATGTCATTCACTCTGTACATGTTTACTGTGGCCTTCCAGTCCTTAGCTTCCAGGTAGTGGTACTCAGCCTCCTGCAAGCGTCCCTCTGCCTCTAGCTCCTGCAATTAGAGGCCATGGGTTAGTGACACTCTTGTCCCTGCTTGGCCTAGTCGATCCCTTCCCGTGAGATGCACTCACCTTGCCCAGGTGCAGGTGGGTATCACTGAGTAAGTCCTTGTGATACTTGGCCACCAGGCGAACCATCTCATCATACATCTTACACTTCTTGTACATGGTGATGGCCAAATCAGGTTCATTCACAGTGATGTACAGCCTGGAAACACAAACACATTCAAACGGCTCAGCCAAGGACATGACCAGTCCCTGCAGCCCCTCTGCATCCTGCCCAGGTGGATCCAGGTCCCAGGCACACTGTCAAAGAGCATGACTGGTGGGGTGGACTGCAAGGCTGAACACTGCTTAGATAGAGCCTCTCTCTTATGCCACCATCAGCTGCAGCAGGGCAAAGCTATTCCCTCCATCCTCACTTCTCAACCTGAGCTGTGACTGAGAGGGGGCCTCTGGGCTTCTGTGACCCGTTCTTATCTTGGCCTCCAACGTGAGGCTGTTGGTCCTGTCGGGATGGTAACATGACAATGTCAGTTCAACTCACTCATACAGGCCAGCAGAAAGATTAAACAAATGTGTTCTCACCAGCTGTACCCTTTCATGTACCAGGCATCCTTGAGATCAGGCACCACAGCATCAGACACACGGCTGTGTTTGTCCATGTACCTACTAACCCTGTCATGTTGTTGTTAATCTAGAACTGACAACATTAGTAACCTGGATGGGAAACAGCCCACTTCCCATATCTTATCATCAGCCAACCACGATGGATCAGATGTAGCACTCTGCAGTGGGGTAAAGCCTTGCCTTATTTCCTCTGCTAGATGAGATAGTCACACCCAACCTGGACCTCCTTTCTGTGCTGGTAGACAAAGATACATTAAAACTCAGTGACCTCTCTTCCCATGAACTCTGAAATATCAGCTCTAGGTCTCCTCTCTAGGTGCGGAGAAAGTACCTCTGACCTTTCCAAACCCTACTCCCAAACTCTACTCCCCCCGTCCCCAGGAAAAGGCTCCTCCTCGCTCCAGCCATTTTTTCAGGGCTCAGTCTTGGACTAGTACCAAGGAAGATGCTCACCTCTCTGCTTCTTTGTACTTGCTCTGCTTCTCCATCTCCTGGGCCTGGGTTACATAGAGCACGGACACATCTTCCTGACTCATACACTTGACTGCCAGCTGCCAAAAGGAACGCATATGAGAGAAAATACAGCACGCTGCATGGCAATTTCTTGATACGTGGCAGTGAAGGAGAAGGGGAAACCCAGTCTCCTTCCCATTAAGAACAGGTGTGTATGCTCTATGCTCTGCAGAGAATGGGCAGCCATTTGTCACGCCTCAGAGAGCGGCATCTGTGTTAACAGGCGCACCCACGCACAGACGGGATGTGAACACCAGGGAGTGACTTCTGGCTGGCTGCTGGATGCCTCTCATGCATCCTTTGGGAAGAGAGTTCATTGATCAGGTGGTGGTGCACGAGGCACCACCACCTCCTGATGAAAGACATTTCACCGAGCAGGGTGAGGTCCCCAGAAGCTTTGGCTTCTGACTCTACCTTGTGAGCCTGTTCCCAGAGCCCAGCCTGCGTGTACATGTCAATGGCATCCTTGGTCTGGTCTCCTTTGATGTACAGTTCCTCTGCAACCTGCAGGGAAATGACCATACTCAGCAGTCCCAAGGGACACACAGAGCAGCAGTGATGGTGCTCTGCAGCCTCACCTGATACTCCTGTAAAGCTGCATAGTGCTTGGCAATCTTGGGATAATATTTGGCTGCTGTCCGTTTGTCCTGCAAGTCCAAAATGTAGATGGCCTTTTTCCACTGCCGGGCTCCCAAGGCTGCCTCAATGGCCTTAACTGAGCACCTAGCATCAAAAACATAACTCTTTATAGCCAGTCAGCAACCATCTCCTCCAGCTAAGGCAGGGAGACCAAAGTGGTCTGCTGCTTGATTCTTCCTCCTGGGTTAGAGCCGCAAAAAACGTAACTGGCAAAGCTAAGGGGAAAGAATGAAAAACAAGGACAGCAGGGAAGGGTAATCAGGGCTGAAAGACCTTGGGAGAGATGGAGGAAAACACCCGTGGCTGGGGCCAGCAAAGTGCACATAAGCACTGGGGGCACTGGAAAGTGTGGTCAAGGAGGCTTACTCAGGCAACCCCCCTCACTGATTTAAGCAAATCATATTAAATTCATAGTTTGCCAGATTATACTGCTGCAGATTATACTCGTGTTATTAAAACTGCTGCTGGCAGCCATCACCTGCCCCCACCTGGCTTCAATATAATGGTTAATAGCAGCATCCAGCTGTTTCTGCTGCACCAGATGGTCTCCCCAGGCCTCCTCCAGCTTCACAACTTCTGCAGGAAATGCCAGGCGAGCCAGTTCCACTGCTGTAAGGGGACATGAGAGTTGTTACTCCAAATCCAGCAAGGAAGCAGAACCATGAGGTGAACAAGGGCCTTGGATGGGGTGCAGAGCGAGGGGAATGGTGACTGTCTAATCCACTCCAGCTCCAATGGGCTACCCAACAATCTGGACCCCGGACCAAATCCATGCTGGTGCAACCAGCGTGATCAAGGCCTCGGGAACAGGATGCTATTCTGGGACTGTGTGTGCAGGTACAACTATGTGAAAACATATACATTGAAGGAGATGATACATGGAAGCTTCAGAGCATTGAGGCATCTCCGGGCTCCACGGCAATAGCTCAAGTTGCCATTGCCACCAGGCCAGGGTACCCAGGCTCCTTCTGGGCATGGATGGGGGGAGGAACATATTTAGCACCATACCTTTCAGGAAGGCACTGCCCTTGCAATAGCACTCCAGAGCCTTCCGTGGGTTCCCAACCTTCTCAAACAGGTCTCCAGCCTAATGACAAATACAAGCCGCCAGTTTCCAGAGCCACACCTTCCTCACACCATCATGTACCCCACCAGTCCCGTGTACAGAGCTTGTCAGTCCTACCTAACAGACTTCTCCATCAGCTACGCCTTCCCCACCAAAGAAGAGCTTGGGGATAAAGCAAATTTCTAGGAAAAACTGCATGTGCTGGGACCATTTTCCTCTCGCCGATCCACATATACCAAGTGTTTTTCTGGGGCATCATCTTCTAACATCATCTTCTAACAAGATAAGTGTTTTTGAGACAACCTCCCTCCTCTGCACACTGCCTGGTGCAGCAACAGCCTCTTCTGCAGCCCCAGCCCCCAGCACATGCTCATAAGGGAGCTCTGGGTGTGAGTAGCCAAGCAGGAAGCTCAGCTTCTTGCAGCAGCAGGTTTTTACCCTGTAGGACAGGGTGGTGGCCAGCAGGGCAGGGTGAGGCTCAAAGCTTGTGGAACGTAGAACATAAGAGAACAAAGGCATTCCAGCAGGCCAAAGATTCATCCCCTTCAGTATTTGAATGGTGGCAAAAGCAGGTGTCTAGAGAAAGACTGGAAGAGCAGAGCAAGTATACACCAGCCTTTCCTCCATTGTATCTACCTGTCTCTGACAATCTGCACTGTAGAAGCTTCCTGAGTTTATGTTATGATGCCCTCACATCATCATATTTAAAGGCTTTTGACAGACTCTACCTCTATGATTTGTCTAATTACTTTTGGAGTTCATACTTTTTGGTAACAAAACATCTGGCAGCATTAAGTTCCACAGTTACCCCTTCAACTGAAGGCTTAAGAAAAGGTGACAGGTTTGAAAAACCTCAACATTCTCTTGGGCCAAAATGAAATGGTCAGGAAATGCTGAAGGTAAAATGAGACTGGAGAAATGCAATTTAAGCAGGGCACATAAAACAGGCCAGCAAAAAGAAGTGGTTTTCTTTTTCACACAACACATAACTGAACTGGCTAACTCATAGCCAATATCGTAGATCAGAAAGTACAGATGGTTCAAACAATAATTTGACAGGCTTACGGAAGTAAAACCTATCAGGAACTCTTAAACATAAAAATGAAACTGTTCAGGCGTACTATAGACTGCAAACTGCTGGAAACCATGAACACACACTAGGGGAAGTATTACCCTGTATTTGCCTGCCCTCTTCTTTATATTCCTTTCTTAAACATCTGCAAGAGGCCGCTGTTGGCCAGGATACCGAGCTGTGCACTGGTCAGACTCAGAACTGCTTTCTTACACTAACATGGTTATGTGCTGTGTAAAACCCACCCTTTTGTTTTAAAACTGTCACCTAATAAGTAGCTACCAATTTTTTGTGTTATTAAACAAAGAGAAAAAATCTGTAGACAAAGTTCTACAGATTGTCTTCATAACCTCCTCTGTTTTATTTCCTTAGCTTTTCCCTTTAGACTATCCTTATATGAAAGCTGTACCATCGTTTTTTATTCTACTATAAGGAAGCTCTGTATATTTTCACAGTGATATCAAGTTTTCTGTTTGATTCACAACTCCTTTCCTGTTAGTTCCTGTCTTCCCAAGGGCATCCTTGACTGCTACTGAACTCAGCTGATGTTTCAGAGACACGTTGCCAATTTCTTTCCTGACTAGTAACAGCAATTCTAGACCACACTCGTGTATAATGGATGCAGTTAGGATTTCCTTCCAAATGTTAACTGCAAATTTATCAGCACAGAACTACATCTGCTGCTCTCCAGCTCAGTCCCGCTGTATCTCAGAGATGCAGAAGACAGAGTAAGGGCTTTGATGCCACTGAGAAGAAAGCCCAATGGGCTGGTCCACTCACCTGTTCATACAGTTCCCCTCTGACCAGCGCCGTGGAGACCCTATTGATGACATCCCCGTTGGTCAGGAGCTCATCCTTGCTCATGGCCAGCCGTGCTGCTTTGGCTGGCAGCCCTGCCCGCAGGTACAAGCTGATAGCTGCCAGGTAGTCGCCCTGTCCCTCTTGAACCTCCCCAGCCTTCTCTTCCTGCTGAGTATCCAGCAGCCACTGGTAGTAACCTCGACGCAACTTATCCAGCATCGGGTGTCCCTGTTGAGAAATGCAGCCTTGGCTGACCTGGGCAAGGCAAGATGTTGTCCTACTTACCCTGCAGGCTCTGAACAACTACCTCATGGCACCATACATCTTGCTGCCCAGTTAAACTAAGCAACTACAGTTAGCAGAAACCACAATACCAGCCCCAAGTACTGTGCATCATCCGTTCTTTTACGAAGCCCTAGACATTCCTAAATGAATTTCAGTAGCTTTTCTCCCTCACTATTCACCCAGGACCGTACTAACATCAATGCAACCTTCCCTTCAGCTTGGAGCCCCTCCAAGCAGAAGTGAGGTCCTGATAGAGCAGACAAAGAGAACCCACACCATGAATGGGCTCCTACCTAGAAGAGTTACCACACAAGCTTAGCCCACAGTTCAGCTATATTCTGTACCTTGGCCTCGGCAACCACGATGCATTCATCCCACATGTGCAGCTCCTGGTACATGTCCATGGCCTCCTCTGTGGCGTTCTGTGTCAGAGAGCAAAGTGTAAACCTGAAGGCTCAATTTAGCAGACAAGTTGTCATTAAGCTCTCACAGTGGGCAAGGTCAGATGTGCAGAAAACACTTGAAAAAGTGTACTGTTCCCTCTACACAGATATACCTCCTCCCTCACCCTCTTCATGCACCTCAGGGCAACCCTACACCTTGGAACAAGAAAATCTCCTTCTGGTTTAGGGCAAAAACTCTTCTCCCAGGAATAAGCAACCTCTTCCTTTTCTCCTTCACAGCAGGACACAAATCTCCCTGCTCATAAATAAATAGGACCTCTTCTGTTTCTGGTTCCTTTACTCACTTGTTCCAGGAAGATCATCTCTGCCAGCTTGTAGTTCTTGTCCAGCATGGCCAAGCGGGCACGCACCAGATAATGGTCTGTACCATCCCCACCCTGCAGACAACATCAGTTAGCTCCATCAGTTTGTAGAGTGAAAGAACAGGCTCTGGAATGGCACAAGGGAGGTGACTGAAGGCAGGATCTGTGCCATTACAGAAACCGAAGAAGACAGATAAGAAACAAAGAAGTGACGAGACAGGAGCAGTAAGAAATGGCTAGCCAGAAGAGGGACCTGGCAAGCATGGATGAAGGATTATGTCAGCAGCTTCTGCATGACCAGGTCCTGGTCTGTAGCAGGATATTGGTGAGCTTGGGCACAGAAGATAATGCGTATGCAAGTGTTTACAGGAAAGCAGCTGCCCTGCACAGTAGAAGTTTGACTCACATGCTCTTGAGCTGCCTGGTCAGCAATGGTATTGGTTTCGTGCAGAAATCGAGCCTTTGCCATGTTGCCCAGAGCTGCAAAGCACCTGGAAAGAGCAAAGCGGCTAGTCAATAAATGGGTTTCGTTGACCACTTTTGGTTCATGAAAAGAGAATCAGAAACTGGGCAGCAGACCCAGGTCTGCAAGCTGGAGAGGTGGGCTTGCCCTGCTTCAAGAGAAGGATATTGCCAAGAGGTGTCCTCTAGCCCTACTCCATGGGAGATGCTATGGATATGACCAGCTCTCACAGAATCATTGAATGGTTCAGGTTGGAAGGGACCTTAAAGATCATCTTGTTCCAACCACCTGTCCTGGGCAGGGACACCTCCCACCAGACCAGGTTGCTCAAACCCCCTTTCAGCCTGGCCTTGAACCCCTCCAGGGATGGGGCAGCCACAGCTTCTCTAGGCAACCTCACACTTCACTTCCCCATGCTTCAGAGATGTGCTGAGCTTGTCCACATCTGTCAGCTTCCTGAAGCCTTGCTATACATTGCTTTGGATTGCCATCAGCAAATACTTGTGCTACAGAGTGATGCCTTCCTGTCCCCAGTTCTAGCATCACTGTCCAGGATGAAAAGGCAGTCATTGCCTGGAATAGTGAACACTTAATTCTCCAATGCAGTGAATCTTCTAGGCCACGCAAGAAGTCACATCTTTAGACAGACCCTGGTTTCTGCAAGGGATTCAGCAAAGGGAGTGTTTAAGCCAGAAATACGTTATAGCTTCTTCCTGTACCTCTCTGCAATGTGCAGCTGTCTAGCTTCCAAAGCCAGTCTGCTGAGGGTCTTCCACATGGCTTCCGTCTCTGTGGACATTTCCAGTGTCTCCAAAAATGCAGTAGCCCTTGAGACAGAGAGATTTGCAGACTTTCAGTAACAGAATAGAAGAGCTCTCTGAGGAAAATCCTAGGCTGAGACAGGAGCTTCCTAACAAGAGTTGAACTGAAAACAAAGCAAGCTGTGTGTGACCAGTTCTGAAGAAGACTGTATAACACAGGGCCTGACACATCAGGGAACACATCAGTGATGGAAGTGATCCCTATCTGGGCTAAGGTACTTAGAGGCATATGGTCACCACAAGGCTGTAGCAGTGTGGGAAAAGTCCACAGTGTGTCTGAGGTAAGCCCCTGCTGCAAAGAAGTCTCTCAAGTGGTATCAGTGCTATGAAAATATGAAATTTTCTTCCCTGGTTGATTTTAAAGCCCTATAACAATGTCAGTCATACCCAGGTGGCTACCATGACTGCTTCAGGCAGTCAGTTTTTACTCTGCGCAGCTCCTGAATGTTTCCATGACATGGTCAGCATCCCTGGAGTGGCAGCAGCAAAAGTGCTTGAGTAACACTTCACATCTGGTTACTGCAGAAGACACACTTATTCACTGCAGTTAAGTGAAAACTGCCTTCAGTGAATTCCTGTCAGTGTCAATGGGACCAGACTGGCCAGTCTCTTGTACCGCAGAGTTGAAACCACAGAGCTGTGAGGATGAAAAAGCTAAATATTCACCCTTGAGGGAGTCTGCTGCGCGTTAGAGCCAGCCCTGGCATCAACCTCACGCTCAGAGCCTGACCTTCAGCTCTGTATGGAAAGCTGTGCTGCTATAGTTCACGGATTGTCGGATCTCAGATGTCTGTTATGTGAAGTGGGCTACCTGCCACCACTACGTGGTGTATCTAGCACTTACCTGTGATAATCCCCATCATCAACGGCGGTTCCAAACTCTATGAGGCCTTCGTCCAGGGTGTAGGACACAGTGTTCACCCCTTCAGATACTATCACTTCAGTCTTTCCATCATTCCGTTCCAAGCTTACAATATCCCCCTGGAAAGAGTACCAGCTATCAACACCCCCATGTTCTCCTAAAGCCTGTGGGGTAGCAGGGATGTGAGGACAGCACTGTGATAGCTCTGCTGATTTAAGTTCTGTTGAATGAGCTCACACTGTGCAGACATCATCCTTATCTCACCAGGGGGGAAGGAAAAAGCCACTGAGCAGCTCCTTACTGTATTTACTGTCTCCGTGGTCTGCCAGCAATGCCTGCCACAAAACTGACAAGATGAGCTCATATTTTGTCCATGAAAAACTAGCAATTCCCTTCTGTCTCCCTTCTGCAACACTACCCTGACCATTCCCAAACACGTGAGCAAGAAGTAACAGAAACTGCTGGAGGTGGTCAAAGTCTCCAGAGATTTACCTTCAGAGGAAACATGGTGACGCGCTCTGGAGCATCAATGTTATACCAAATGCAGAGGCTGTTTCTGTTCTGAGCCACCACCACGTCACTGCCCGGGACCCACTGCACATATGAGCAGTAGTTCAAAATGGTGGTCTTGGTGCCGCTTTTAATGTCATAGAGCTGCAGCTGGAGGGGGGAAGAGGAGAAAAAGGCTCAGCTGGGCTCATGGCTGGGCTGCTAGCTCACATGAATGCGGCAGGAACATCTGAGCAAGTATCTTGTGAACAGATATTACCAACCAGGAATCAGACTTTTTCCAAGATACACAGCCCAAACTTCTACACTGTTATTTACACCCATTACTATCCAAGACTTAAGATCCTTTTAACCCCTGCAGTATTTTAAGCAGCATGTTCAGATCCTGCCTTACTTACTGCTATGTACATAAGTATATAAACCAGAACATGCCTTGTGCTACTTCAGTTCCTTCTCAGTTGCAGAGCTGGAACAGGAGAATGGTCTCTTAAGTCCTGCATGCAAACGGACTGGGAGACCAAGAACGGCCCTCCTCTGCAGTGCTGGGCTAAACTGTCCATCCCAGGTAAAGTCCTGTTGCAAGAACTGTTGCTAATAAGGTGAGAGGGTGTTTGTAGAATACACTGCCCTGAAACAAACCTGACAATTTGGAAGGTGTAACCTGACACATGGCCTAACAAAGACATATGATGGCTCATAACTTAAAAGTTCTAGGCTGTCTCTGCTCCTCGCCGTAACTGTCCTCACCTAGCAAAGATGAGACAGAGGGAAAAAATAAAAAGGGAATTGTGCTAATCTCATTATGTATCAGTCAAAAGAGAACAAGAAAGTCCCTGTTTCAGACTGTACCAAACTGGTTGGAGAAATACGTACAAACATAGCCTAGGGGAATCATGGTACTGTCTGATTTAGGCTAGTGTCAGTGTTTAATGAAGGGGCTGGCTATGTAGCCTCTTAAGAGGCCTGAAAAGGAGCCAGAAGAGGCTGCAGCAATCTTGATGATGCCACTGCCTCTCGTTGAGATAGTGAATTAGAGGACCCAAATATAAACTGAATAAGACTGCAGAAATAAATATAAAAATATATGTTGCTGGGAAAGTTCTCTCTTTTCACATGGTAGGACATACACAGCCTTGTGGAAATGTATGTATCACTTACAAATAGAAGCCTCTTTCCCTTAATGCAGGCTGCAATTACTGTTAGAACCTTTCTGAAGAGTAACAGTGCAGCAGAGCCCACACAGAAGCCCTTGCTACTGGCAGTGATTTGATCTCCTTTGTAGCAAAGGCCTTTCCTGCTTGATGCTTTTATGGATATGTGAAAGTAGTGTCCTGAAGAGCTGTAGACATGGAACAGTCCTTCTGAGAGTTAAGAGCACCTTGAGTAGAGAGACACTCTAATGCAGGTGGAGGCATTGTCTTTTTTGCAAATCCACATCGGGCTGCTCCTTCTGTTTCTCTGGAATCACAAAGTGCCTGCAGGAGTCCTTGTTTTGTGATGGGCCAGAACCAGAACTACAGTCTTTGCACAAGAAAGCCCACCTGCAGCACACTCTTGTGAGAGGTCTGTGGTAAAGAGTTTGTGAGGCAGCAGATGTGTGTGCTGCAATCTCTGGCTGCAAAACCGAGCACCCTTGTTGTCAGCTGATCAGCTGGACAGCAATCAATCAGCAGGCAGGTAATTAATTGGAGATCTGTGATTCCCAAGCAAGAAGGTATCTTTGCAACCCCTACAATCTGTGATGCAGCCTCAGGGGTCAAGCTGCCAAAAGCGACAGTGAAGAAGCCTCGGGTTCCTGGCTGAAACATGAGGGGTGAATTCAGAGTTTCTTCTGAGGGGAGGCTGAGAAAGTTCTCAGGGATTTCAACATGGGTGCATCTATGAACATAACACTTCACCCATCCCTGGACTAAGGAGAGAGGTAGAGCCAACAGGAAAATATTCTACTGCAGACTGACAGCCCCCAGTAAGATCTGAACTCTGGAGTAATTAAAACTATCCTGCGATGAGCTGCAGTGCTATAGCTGGGGTCCGCCACAGCATCTGGAACACCCACACAGGAATTCTAGATGTGAATTACACCATTGTCAAGAGGGTCATCTTCTCAGGACACTCTTGTGACAAGAAGAGCAAATGAAGTCAAGCAGTCAGGAAGCTTTACATTCATAAGAGAGAAGGCGGTGTGATATTGAACTGAGTGGAACTGTAATACAACTGATAAACACACCTGGCCTGCTGCAATGAGCTTCTTCAGCTCCACCTGTACAGTTAAACTAAACAAGTCTAGTGCATGACACGAGTACCTGCACATCATAATCGGCAGTGTGAAACCATTACCATGATTTCACTGAATTTCACTGAATTTTTAGAGTTGGAAGGGACCATAGAGATCATCTAGTCCAACTCCCCTGCCAAAGCAGGACTACCCAGAGCGTGTCAGAGCATGCCACTCAGGACAGCATCCAGGCGGGTCTTGAAAATCTCCAAAGAAGGGGACTCCACAACCTCCCTGGGCAGCCTGTTCCAGGGCTCTGTCACCCTCACCGTGAAAAAGATTTTCCTCATATTCGAATGGAACCTTTTATGGTTTTTTGAGCACAGTTTTCTCCTGGGCTTACCAGTACTCTCCCAGGCAACATTCAGTCACCATCTAGGAATCAGCACAAGCCAAGGGCCATACCAAACAAGCTAATTGGTTGTGACTACGCTGTTCTGGAGAATTAGAGAGTTCATCTTAGAGATATAAGCCAAGCTGTTGCAGAGAACACTTTTAAATTTATGTGTTTAAATGCAACATCGGGGTCCTCAACCTGAGATTAACCCACTCCATCTCACAGCAGAAGTCTATGACCTTCATCTTCAAGGGTGTTGAGATGAAGCAAGATGTCTCGTAACTAAGTTCAGAATTTGCCAGGACTCAAGACCAAACATGCAATGCCGCCAGTTCATGCAATCTGAACATGGTCTATCTTCCTCAAAGGAGTAGTCAGAAAGTCCCGAGTACTTCACATGTGTTTCTCACCTCCCTCCCTCCATTTGGGCCTATCTGTCTTTATCTCTCCCCAGCCATGCCATCTTGTCACACTCCCCGAGATGCGCCTGCCTCACCCTCATCTTCTTGTCCCTGAAGAGTAGCTTGTGGCCTGTTTCATTCAGCTCCAGCCAATCAATCTTGGTGTCATGGCTGATAGTGCCAGTGTTGTAGCCACCAACGAGGTCCACTTGGGAAGGAAAGAAAGGAAACAGTGTAAGTACCTAATGTGCCCCATAGTGCTGAACATCCAATGCTTTCCCATGGGGATCAGGTGCCTGGGACCTAAGTAGGGCAGGACCCGCTGTGACATGAAAAGCAAACTGCAGTGATATTTTATCTTGATGCCTTATCAACAGCAGTAACTCTCTCCAGCCTTTTGTGAGCATGCACAGACACGGGCACCACAGGCAGCAATACCATCCGCCAAACAGCACAGAGAATCTCAGGTCCAGGACAGAGTCAGAGCCACCCCACAACTGTGTCCGCATCAGGCAGCCAAAAGCCGGGGAGCCTGGACTCTGCCAGGCAGAGCGAACGCGAAGGGGTCCTTCAGGGATATGCCGCCTGGCACAGAAAATACAAAGGATTCAGGAAGGATGGTAAAACACAGGGAAAGGAGGTTTACATTCACCTGTTGCTATAGTCTTGATGTCTATCAGATAAGCCAGCCTCTTGTTCTCCTCCGCGCCTCTCTGCCATCTCTCATTGATACGGACACTATTATTTGAAGGGAATGATGACAGTTACCTTTACTAGTCTCTAAATTCACAGGACTGAATCACATAGTCCCGCCCAGACTTCCCTGCAGTTTGCCCAAGTGCACAGAGCCTCTTGCAGCTCTCTGACCTGTGACTCTTGCACAGTATCTATGGCTGTCTCAAATGAGAACAAACCCTTCCAATTCATGGCTTTGCTCTGGAAGCTGCCCCTCTGTAGCCAGGGTCCCCAGTAGCTAATTAGTTACGCTGCTTCCACCTCTGAGCAGCCCATGATCCTCCCTTCTCTTGGATCAGAAAATGGAGTATGGTATTTCAGAGGCACAGAGGAGGTCACATCAGCATCTAGAGTCCCTGATAACGCTGTACTAGGACCGGCCGGATGCAGAGATGCATGAGTACACGCACAGGAAATCCCTCCTCAGCAATACCCAAGTCAGGCTTCAATAAGCACATATCAGCGAAAAACGGGCTCCTGTGCTTCTAAAACTTTACAACCATTAAGGGTAACCAAGCAATTAAACCCCACCATTAAGGCACATGGAAAATAAGGAAGTAAATAGTGACAGCCAACATGGCTTCACTAAGGACCAATTGTGCCTGACAAATCTGGCAGCCTTCTATGATGGCGCTTCAGTGTCGGTGGATAAGGGAAGAGCAGCTGTCACCTACCCGGACTCGTGCAAAGCATTTGACTCCCATCCCTGGAGGGGTTCAAGGCCAGGTTGGACGAGGCTTTGAGCAACCTGGTCTGATGGGAGGTATCCCTGCCCAGGGCAGGGGGTGGGACTGATAATTTTTAAGGTCCTTTCCAATCCGAACCATTCTGTGATTCTATGACCATTGGTCACTGTCAAGAGCAGATTACTCTGGTCCCGGTGTCTGGGGCCTGCGTTCTGCAGAGTGGGACATTTCCAAGGGTATATATCTGAGGTCACTCTCTCGAAATGAAGTACTGGCCACACAGGCAGGTGTGACACTCACCTGACAAGATGAGGGTTCATGAACTCTGTGCGGACAGACCCCAGGATGTCATTGCTTCCATATTCCACCAGTGTCAGCTCTCCAGCATTAAAGATCATGCAGACCTGAAGGTGAGAGGGGAATACACTCTTACAGAAAACCCAGGTAAGCACACGTACCTGCCAGTGAGGTGTGCAGAAAAGAACTCTGCTGCACACAGGTCTAAATTCAGACCCTCTGGGATGAGTAAGGAATTGTCCTGGGCTTCCTGTTGTGACTGACAGCTTTTCCTCGGCGTTGGGGATTTTAGTTCTGGGCCTATCTGTAACCTGCAGGAGGAGCCAAACTGACACCCTGACAGCTGCATTCTGTACCCTGTACCTCTACCATTGCTACTGCACACACAGAGTGTGTTCTGTACCTGCCATATGGAAAGGACAAGTATGCAGAGGAAGCAGATCAGGATCTGCATGGAGAGTATAAGTCCAGCAAACTGCCAAGAACCAGGATTTTCCAGAAGTGCAGTTGACACCTTTAATGCTGGTGCGCACATGGCTTTACTCACCGCTCATGGGTATCATCCTGTCCCATCCAACTTACATTCTCATTGTCGAAGAAGAACTTCTCATTCCCTCCAGACCCTTGCCAGGCTACCTACAATACAAGGGTGTGGAGTGAGCAAACACCAGGCCAACAGCTCCCACAGGGGACCAGGCTGCAGGCATTGCCATCTACTGTCCAGCCAACTCCCATGGACAGCAAGAATTGCACCCCACGAGGGATTGTGTTCCAGCACTTCAGCTGTCAACAGTGTTCTTCCCAGCTTGCAAGTTCCTCACTTTCCTCTCCCTTTTTTTAACCTATGCTTCAGACTCCTTTTCATGTAGTATCTTACTGCTTTCTGGACAAGAGGCCTTTATGTGACCGATGTACTCCCCCAGTCTGTTCTCTCGCAGGCACTTTCCCACCTTCCTCTAGACTAACTTTATTATAAAAAGCACCCCCAACAGTCCCTTTCCCTCAGTAAATCTTCTCCTCAGAATCTCCGCAGCATACGTTGCTGAAAGAGATTCCAACAAGACTTGAAAAAAAAATCTTTCCCTCATGAGGCCAGTAAAGCCTTGGAACAGGAGACCAGAGAAACTGTGGGATCTCCATCCTTGAAGGTTTTCAAGACCAACCTGGATAAAGTGCTGAGCAACCACATCTGAATTTAATGTGACCTTCCTTTAATGTGACCTTTAATGGCCTGGAGCATCTCTCTTATGAGGAGAGGCTGAGGGACTTGGGTCTTTTTAGCCTTGAGAAGAGAAGACTTAGGGGGATCTAATCAATGCTTAGAAATACTTAAAGGGAGGGTACCAGGAGGACAGGGACGGTCTTTTTTCAGTGGTGCCCAGTGACAGGACAAGAGGAAATGGGCACAAACTTAAGTATAAGAAGTTCCACCTAAACGTGAGGAGCAGGACAAGAGGAAATGGGCACAAACTTAAGTATAAGAAGTTCCACCTAAACGTGAGGAGGAACTTCTTTACTGTGAGAGTGGTAGAGCACTGGAACAAGCTGCCCAGAGAGGTGGTGGAGCCTCCTTCTTTGGAAACATTCAAAACGTTCCTGTGCAACCTGCTGTAGGCAGACCCACTCTGGTGGGGAGGTTGGACTAGATGATCTTCAGAGGTCCCTTCCAACCCCATATGATTCTATGATTCCTTTGGGTTAGAAGTTTGATAAAAGATCTCCCAAGGTCCCTTGCAACCTAAATTATTCTATAATTCTTTGAAAATAGATGCATTGTTCCCATGCAGAAAACACACCCCTTGAGTCACAAAGTTAAGCATTGGACAGTCAAGGAACTGACAGGTTTTCCAGTACCTCACTGAGCTTGTTGGAGCTGATGTCACCCAGCAGTAACGTGTCTGAGGTATGGGCCGCCAGATATCTGTCTTTCCCTAAGATCTTCACCTCATCAATCTCATAACCATACTGGGATTTCAACACAACGCGAGTTCCTGTTGAGAGGTTCTTCACAATGACCTAGAGAAAGTGGAAAAAAGCAATACGAGGCACTGTTTCCAGGCACAGAGGAAGAACACAGACTTTGTGCCTTCTGGAATATTAGATTACAGATGATATCTGGGTATTTAGATGTCCCCTCACATCATTTCACTCTTCTTTTTTAAATAAACCTTACCATTCCTCTTCTATGGGATGACAACTGCAGTAAAAGTGTGGGATTCTCACTGCTGCCATTTAGAAGTTTCCAGCCTAACTGGAGGACTACTCAGGCCTTTGAGGATGTCACCCTCTGAGAGTCCTACATTCTCTCCACTGACTACAGAGGGGTGCCCAGACCGCTACCTCACCCCTACTATCTGATTTTGAAACAGGTAACGTTGGCTGAATTTAAACCACTTAAGGAGCCTGGATTTGGCACAGAGGTACCCCACACAAATTCACAAACAAGGAAATAAACTCCATGATTTTTGCTCCTAGTCCATTTCCACCCAGCCTTGACACTGGCCCTGGAATATTCCCTCTGCCTTTCCCGACAAGTTGCTATGAAAAAAATGCAGGTGCAAATGTATACCTAAAATGCTTTGGTAATTTGCTTTGCCAAGTTTGGTGCATATTTTTCAAGACAGTGTAACTGCTTTAAAGAGAGGAATGAATGAGGTAAATGGACTCGGAGAAATCACCATCACTTCCAACTCTTTCCAGTGTAGTTTTAATGGGGCTGAAGCTAACTACTGTACAGAACTTACAGAGTTCCCTCAGCTGAATACAAGGAATCTGTCCCTCAGGGGTCCGTATTGTCCCTCAGGGGTCCATACTGGGACCAGTACTGTTTAATGTCTTCATCAATGACACAGACAGTGGGATTGAGTGTAACCTCAGTAAGTGTGTGGATGACACCAAGCTGAGTGGTGCGGTGACAGGCATGAGGGACAGGATGGCATCCAGAGGGACTTGGACAGGCTGAAGAAGTGGGCCCATGTGAACCTCATGAGATTTCAAGATTTCACCCCATTAATCACAACTCTCTGGGCAGAGATGCCCCATCCCTGAAAACGTTCCAGGTCTGGTTGGACGGGGCTCTGAGCAACCTGATCTACTTGAAGATGTCCCTGCCCACCGCAGGGCGTTGGACTAGGTGACCTTTAAAGCCAACTAGATGACCCTTCCAACCCAAACCATTGTATGATTCTATGATTTTGTGAGTGATTGGGCCAAGAACTGCAGGCAGATGATAGACTGGAAAGAAGCTGATGGCACCAAGAACTCCAAACATGTCTAGTTTTAGTAAGCATCCCATTTTAATCAACAGACATTACCTCGCTGGTTATTCTCTTACCTGGCTTGGTCCCACATATGTCATTTCAAATTTATTTTTGTAAATGCTTCTGCGAAGGCAGCAGTCAAATTGTTCAACTCCTCCACAGAGAGTGCCCTGGGGAAACAAACGTATTGCACATAGTCAGTGAATTTTGTTATGAAAAGGTATTCCAGACCCTATTTTCATGAAAAGGATCAGAGGTGAGACACAAATCTCCAGGTCCTGGCTGCTCTGGGGAACAAGGCTCAAGGCCCAGATGCATGAGGACCGGTCCTATCTTGACTTTCGTGAGAGAACAGAAAGATTGAGAAATTCTCAGAGAAAAAGAGCTTACCAAATACTGCCACGTACATAGCAGAGGAAGAGGAGGGGTTAATTCAGAAAGATTTGTAGAAAGATTGATTTAAAAAGCTTTAACGAATTACTTAACTTGATAGAGAAAGGCAGATCAAGGCCCAATAGCCAAAAGTAGAAGAAAGACACCTCCGAACTGAAAACATAGCATGTAAACATAGGGTAGAAGATCAGGTCTTGTACTGCTTCTCACAGGTGCGTGGAGGAAAGAATGCTTGTGAGACTGATCTAGAGAAGCTATGCTATGCTATGCTGACCCTACTATGCTTCTGTGAAAAAAGGAGGGCTGCTGCTGCCAGTGAGCCATTACACATCAGCCATGATATTTCCAGCTTCATACTCTGTGCAACTGACTGCAGCAGAGTCCCTTGCAAAGGTCTCAGCCCAAGCACCTGTATCGTACACCTCAGTGATGGCGTGACCACTCTCACTCTCCCTGTGTCACGTCACTTTGTTCTCAGGAGCACGCGTAAGACTGTCCCCAACGTGGGCTCACAGTTGCCGACTGATGATACAAACCACACAGATCCGTGATCCATCCCTCTTCCACGCTAAAGCTGTGATGGTGTAGAGGTGATCTATTTCTTTGGGTTTGCCTTCCTCCCAGGCGCTGCGGCGTGGGCTCCAGTTCAAAACCCTTAACCTGTGAGAATGGATGGGACAGCAGAGACATGAAGAACTGCATATGGTTGAAGAAGAAAGTGCTACAAAGGGGAGACTTTACCATCAGGCACCATACCTATCATAGCTGCCAATGACCACAGACTGGCCGCCAGGACTGGCAGCTGCTGTGGTGAATTCCTTCTCTGACGAGTCCCGGCTGTAGTCAAAGGTTTGAACCACGTTTCCTTCCTTCCCATAAGCTACAATCTTCTTATCGCAGCCTGCAGCCACAATGCTGTTGGAAGCCCAGGCGAGGGCATAAGGAGGACAGGGATGCACCACCAACTTACCCTACATTAGACAATAAAGAACATCTGAAAACATGAATGGCTCCAGCCATTCCAGCTCCAGCTGGCCTCTGTATTCAGTTGTCACAACAAGACCAGTCTGAGGCCCTTCTGTAAAGTCCAGCTTGTGGGAGGTGCTTTGTCTGCCTGCCCCTCTGTAGGAAGGTAGAAACCAGAACTGAGAGATGTTTCAACTATTCCAGGTGTTTAACTGGGAGAGAAGATTCCTGGTGCTGGTAAGAAGACCAGTACCATTAACTAGATTGGGATACACCCGTAACATACCGGAGTATACACAGGCTTTCAGCATATCATGCTAGAGAGCAAACATGCTCAAACTGCTTCAGCTGGAGAGAAAATATCTGAGTAACAATAGCTTTCCCTTCACCACAGCCTGAAGCACAGAGACTTCTCCTTTTGGGGAGGAGCAGGGGGCTCGGGAGAAATGCTGGGAGCCACGTATTCAGTCCCCAGGCAGCGTAAACCTGGCATTCGGGTTCAACTGAGGCAACTATACATTGCTTACTGAGAAGACGACAATAGCTATTCCCTGGAACCCTACCTATTCAAGCATTGTTTTCCTGGAGACTCTAACATCAGATCTTTCCAGACACCTGAATAGCCTCATGTCTCATACACGAAAATGTAACTTCTGCTCTCACCACTGCACTCAGTGTATTTCAAAGCAACTAGTCACTGGTCTGCCTTCATCAGTGCTCCATAAAACCTACACTAGCACACACAGACCACAGCTCCTCTCCAGACTTGCTCTCCCTCCATGGCCTAATCCCTTACCAGAGCTCTTCAGCCAAAGAGCTCCTTGGCTGTGCAAACAGGAATTTGCTAATTGAAGAAGAATCTCTGATACCTGTGATTCACCTGAGCCCTCGTCATCAAAGAAGAAGCGTACTATGGTTCCATCTGCATGGCCAGACAGGATTCCCTTCCCCGACACACTGCAAAGAAACACAGACAGGATGATGCATTTCTGCAGTAAGACTTGCACCTTTATTTTCATATCCTTGCCCAGAGGAGCCAGTCCCAGGGTCATTGATGTTGATGTTCCTCATCACCAAAGACAAGCTGGGTGACAAACACAAGAATACCTAAAACCTGTATTGGTGTCTGTAAAAACAAAGCAGACAAAAGTATGGCAAGCATAAAGGAGAACGGCCAGATAAGCATCTTAATCATGTAAAATCACAGTAACTAACTTTCTGTACCACTAAAACAGGGGGAGGCTAAGTAACCTTAAGTGGAATAATGACTATGCACATAATTTTTCATAACAAGGTATATCAAACAACCCTTGGATTGGAACTATTCAAAAAATGAGGCTGAATATGGTGATGCCAGGAGTCCCTAAAAGCAACACAATTAAGACAAAAAACCATCTGGACAAACACTCCAGTCCATCATTTGTAGCATTCACGTCTTGTGTAAATCTTGACACAAGCAAGGAGAAGAGGGCAAGGAAGAAGAAAGAGGCATAACCTAGTGCACCCAGAAAGAACACTTTTTAATGATGATTCAAGTACAGAATACAAATTCTGTGAACACTGGAACAATCCAGGAATCATATATCTGTCTTCTGTGATTGCAACCCCAGGTCTGTCATTGACACCATGGCAGTAACAGCATGAGCTGTGTTTACAAATAAAAGAAGAGTGGGAGAGAGTCAGGGGAAGGATTTGGGGAGAGGGGGGCAAATGGAGAAGAGAGGTCGGAGAAGAAGGGGGATGAAGAGAGAGGGGAAATAGAAACCCTCTGGAATAGAGGCAAAGGCAGACAGTCTTTGGAGGGATTTCTCAGCAGTAGAAAGTCAGAGTCCTAGGCTAGCTTTAGGTTTCTTAAATTTTTTTAGCACTCAAAAACCAGAATGTCAACACTTAATGAAAATCCCATTGCTAGGATCATGACATATCTTAATTTTTTTAGGTAAAGGATACAGAAGTACTTAAAATTAAATCTTAATTTAAAATTGCACTTTATGGTTATTTTTCTCATCATAGCCTTGTCACAGTTTTATCTGACAGAAGATTTTTACTTTTTTTCAGCCCTTGAACTTGACTAATGTTAGTAATTAGCGAGATTAAGTTGACAAATTTAATCTTTATAAAGTCCTGGATTCAAATAAATCAATATATGTGAGTAATGTCATGGGAACTTGCATCCTGAAATGTATTTGAGGAGCAATCAAACCACATGGGCCAGTGTGGCATATCCAGGTATCAGATTTTAGGATGGAATTCCTTCTGGAAAGCACAGTACTTTATTATCTCGACAATGAACTGACAGCAGAAAGAGACACTCTGGTGACCTCCCATACTGACACCAGTTATGCCAGGGCCAACAGCGGGATAGGAGACTAAGCCAATGCAGGAAGGCTAACGCAATGCCATACTCACTTGGACGTTAGCGAGACCACATAGGAATCTGTCCCATAAATGGTGGAAGACTTGTTGTTCTTTGTATTTGCTAAACGAACCTGAGAAAGAGAATCTGATCAATGTTGATTCTGTCTGCAGAATGTGGATTTCCCCCAGCGTAACATCCCCAGAGGCTTCCTGGTCCATGAAATAACAGGAAGCTCATTGCTTTTTGGTAGGTTGGAGAAGTCGAAAAGTTGGAGGCTCAAGAAAAGGACCAAATGATCCAGGAGAACCCCCAAGCACTAGAATCTGGTTACCTCCAAGGGAATCAGAACCAGAAAATTCAAGTCAGTGGTGTAAACCCTGACTTGCTATTTGGTGCCCAGTGGCACACAGTAGCCCAGGTGCTGGTAGCCCCTGCATGGAAAAGAAAATGAGGCAAATAACAAGTTTCTCTACCTTTCCTTCAGCAAGACCAAAGACAATGACGTTCTCCACTGGCCACAATAAGCAGGTCACAGCACTCTGCCAAGGAGGAGGTAAAAAAAGAGATAAGAACTCCACTACCTAGAAAGCTTCCTGCCCCACTGCTATGTAACACAGCTCATGAATACTGAGACCACTCAGACCAGGAAAGAGAAGAGATGGCGGCATTTGGACAGGCCTTAAAGTAGGATTGAGGACCTCCATGTTGAAGCTTGAACTAGATAATACTGAGCTGGGGTAAAGCAGCAAACTCAGAAGGGCTAAAGCAGGGCATCAAAGTTATACCAAATGTGTTATACTAGCATGGATGCTCTTCTGAAAGGACTACTGATTGATCAGATGTGTGGGGTTTTCCCCATGCTATTGTTGAATGTACAAACTCACGGCTATTTGAAGATTTTTTTGCAACAAGTATAAAACATAAAAATAATATGACTCTGCTAGCTTCTGTAATAGATATGAGAATATCTGTTCATTGGATCTTCATTTGATGAATCAGAAATAGTCCTTATTTATATTTTTTGTTTACAAGCAAGATGGTTATCAGATGCTACAAAGTAGGTCAGGTAGAAATGGGTTCGTTAAACCCAAACCTAAGGTATTCTCAAAATCTGAGGTGGGGATCAGGAAGAATAAAGCTGAGCACAAAACCCAGCTGTAAAAGCGGGTCAAGAGAGTTAATGAAACTGCTTCATGTTTAAACTGAAGAATTTCAGTCAATAAGGCGGCTGGTGTTTGGCACTGTGCCACCAGCACTTGCCTCACTGGCTCATCTGTTCCATTTTGAGCATCTGGGCCTGCTTTAGACATATTTACACCCTCATTTATTTATCTCACCTTCACATCAGCAAATACAGCTATAATCAGATACCAAAGTGTCACTGGACACCTAGACTGCTCAAAATTTGTATGTCCAAATAATGACGAAGACCCATTTTTATTGTACCTGTTTCCCAGACATCCGTACCTTTCCCTCATTGTCTGCCAGACCTTTATTTTCAGCCTAACCACAACCATAAGCAGCCCGGCAGTAGCTTAGAAACAAGCCTCACAAAGTGGTAACATGCTCAGCTACTGGTGTAAAGAAGTCAAAGTTGCACATACTCATCCTGACCCTCCAGCAGGGTCTGCTTGCCAGCCGAGCAGAACAGTATCACTGAATTCACAAGATGTATAAGGGTGCCCAATACATTTTGCCAATGGCTGGAGGGGGAAAGGACTTAATAACAAATCTCTCCTGTTTACTGAACACACCAAAAATTTGTAAATAACAATATTTAGTTATAGGAGAAAACTGGACACAGTGGTAAAAACCCACACATACAGCATTAGAAAAAATACAGGATTTATTATGATAGAAGTGGCAGAAAAGGCATGGGGAAGAGAATGAGAGAAAAGAGAAATGAACCACTACATTAAAAATTAAAAAAAAACGTATGCATGCTGTGCACAGCACCTAAGCTTGTGAGAGGCAAGCAGCTCCCACTGGGCTGTTGCCCAGGTGCCACAGCAAAGGGGAGGCAGAGGGGCAAGGAGCTCATTCCACCAGCAGGCAGCAGCAAACAAGGAAAGGACTCTCCAGTGAGGCTACAGGTATCCACACCTGGGTTAACCACAATGTCTGGGAAAGGGACAAATGGATACCAAGCCCCTCGTGCTCTCTTTCCCTCATGACAGTCTACCCAGTGTCATGACTACTCAGTGCAGCAGCTCCAACACAGAGAAACGAAAGCTGAACAGCCGCCTTCACTTATTGCCAGGGCAACAGAACTACCTGGGTTCCCCTCCTGCAGCCAGGAGCCCGTGTTGAGAGGCTTGATGGTCCTCCTAAGCCACTGTCAGAGCAGCTGCAGTGGTGGGCCATGACCCAGCCCTGCTGTAGGCTTTCAACCCAGAGGCTCAAGCTGTCCTTCACCTGAAAAGCAGCCTGAGAACGCCTGGCACAGAAACTCCAGCAACTATATCAGAAGCAGTGCTGCCTATGTCTTCTGGGGATTTGGCCTGAGGGGATGACTCCTCCTGACTGGTACTAGCTCCTTCAGGGGAGGAGAACATAGCAGGGAACTCCTCTAGTGACACAGAGAAAGCGGGGGTCATAGCGTGATGGCAACTGGCTGGAAAGCCTCGGGCAGCTGCTGGACATTGGCTTCTGAAGGTAAAACAACTAGTCAGTGCATTGCGTTGCCTCATACAGGTGGTTTCCTGTGCAAGGAATTTATAACACCTTCGCCTTTTCCAGATACTGACATCAATCTTGGGATAATCCTTGCCAGAGACCTCCTGAGTAGAGAGCTCTCTGACCACACAGGCAGAGCCAAAGCAGCAGAGCACAAAGGTAGCCAAGGAAATAACCCAACTTACAAACCTGAGGCCGTTGAACATGGGGAAACTGTGCAGCTGGACTGCACTCTGCACACTTTACATTTTGGTTAATAAGAAATCTTGGGGCTTAGAGTTGCCAATCTGTGAAAAACAGTTGGGCTCAGAGTCTCTCCTGTTTTTCCCTTTCAACTCCCTTAAAACATTCTGTCCTTTGATGCCTAAAGTACTCCCCAAAGTTTTGTAAGTGACTGCATTGTTCATTCAGCAATTAATCACCATGATGTATCCAGGCAGTATGAGGCCTCTGAAGCTTGGCGAATAATACAAGCCTCAAAATTTAGATATTATCTTCGGATCTACCTGCACTTTTGGAGACCAAGTACCACTGACAGTTTGGCCAAGTACACCTCTGAGTATGAGCAGCAAGACATTTAATTGTCTTTATCCTACATACGCTGGAGAAAATGGTGTTAAACAGGAGTCTCACCGTTTGGATGAACTTGTTGCATATCACCTTCTTGTCACCCCTGCAGAAAAAGGTAGACAAAAGTGACCACCAGTGAAGCTAGCAACACTGCCCATTCTGGTTACCCTGCTGTTTGCATTCAGTCTGTTTCAGTATTGCCAAACACAGGCTGTTTAAGTTTTGTACACAGGTTGTCTATCACAAGGCAACTTCAGGTAGAAAATTTAAGAAAAAAACTTCAGAGCTTCTGAAATGCTGGTGACCTGCCTTTCTGAGCAGCTTTAGCACACCACACACCAGCAAATGAGGCTGAAGTGAGGCTGGTTCCACAATTCCCCAACTATCAAACAGTGGACAGCAGCACAGGCTTCACAGAAGCTCAGCTGGTGCATGGTCACACAAGATTCGAGGAAATCCTATCTGCTGCCCACCAGGGAAACACCTGGGTGGTGCACTGCTGGTTAGACGACAACGCAGCGTGCACCGGCTGGAGGAGCAGGCCAGGCCACTGGTGCAGGCAGCATCCACGCCTGCAAAGCATGCTGTACGGCAGGAAGGAGCGTGCCGTCCCCTCCTCACAGCCACTGGGCCCTCCACCACCAGACTCACCACTCCTCTCCGATCTTGTAGACGTAGACAATGTTGTCCGTTTGGCCAATGGCAATTTTGGTGGAGTCCGGGGAGAAGGCCATGCCTTTGACCACGTAGCTTTTCCGGCCGTACTGCGGAGAGGACGGAGGTGTGGGCCGCAGGGGAAGGCTGCCCTGACCCAGGCCCCGGCCCACAGGCCGCGGCCCTGCCCGCGGAGCAGCCCCGGCGGCAGCAGCCCGGGCCCCAGGCCCTCACCTTGGCGTCGGCGGGCTTGGTGGAGAACTTGTCGCGCCGCTCGCCCTGCTCGTCGTACAGCAGCACCACCCGGTCGGCGGTGCAGACGGCGAACCGGGCGCTGCTGGCCGACCAGGCCATGCAGGTCACCCGCGCCGTCCCGTCCTGCGGGGCACACGCAGCCTCAGCACCGCCGCCCGCGGCCCGG
>VXAK01009526.1:126486-145674 GCA_013399435.1 Arenaria interpres
GAGCGGTGCGGGGCTCGGGGGACGGGCGGTGCCGCGGGACGAGCGGAGCTGGTGATGCTGCGGGGAGCAGCGGGGGGCCCCCGGCCGGGGACGGGCCGTGGTGGGCTGGCAGCAGCGGGGCTCTGTGGGGCGGGCAGTGGGGCAGGAGGCCGAGGCGAGCAGCAGCACTGTGGGCCGCTCGCCTGGCCCTTCCCGCCACGTTCCCTTGGCTGCCAGCCTCCTGCCCCACTTTGGAATCGGGGCCACCCGTGCCGTGGGGCTGGATGGCCTCGGGCGGCTGCGACAGGCGGCACTGGCGGCAGGTGCCGGACCACGCTGTACCCCATCCGCAGGCACCCTCCCAGCCTCCGCAAGCCTTGGCCCCGCGAGCCGCTGTGCCCGCTCCTCCGCAGGCACGGACGTGTGTGTGGCGAGCGTGGCAGCCTGCACGTCGCTCTCTGTGGGGTGACTGCTCTGCCCTCTGCGGCACAGCCAGATCCGAGGCCCACCCCACAGCCTGGGCTTTCTCAGTCGTTGCTGCCCAGAGAGTTTATGGGAGCAGCAGAGGTCACGCTGGCAGCCCTGGTGGGCAGGGGCTGCTCTCACGGTTTGGAGTGAGATGGTGCTATTCTGCCCTGGGGAGAGATCCCTGGCGCCTGCATGGTAGCCAGTGGGTTCCCTGGCAGTTGCAATTTGTGCAGGAGTACGCTGTGCAAATAAGGTCTCCCGATTTCCCTGTGGGTTCAGGTTATTCCAATTATGAGTCAGAGCTTCTGCAAGTGTGCCAGTGATGTTCAGAGAGCTAATCCCAGGGAAGAGGTGAAAAATAACCCTGAAAAGTATTAGCGTAATGTGAACAGTATATACCTAGCAATTCCCAGGGAAGTGTACAAACCTGGTGTTAGTAGCAGAGCATGTAACTTCTGTGTTCCTGTTCCTTCGCTACTCAGTGGGATGAATCCCCAAGAAGAGAGAGGCTGTGACTCCCTGTGTCCTAGCCCTTCTGCATATCTCCGCTCTCACCATCCTTGTGCTCTTTGGGATTTAAGGAAAGTAAATGTGGGCTAACACCTGCTTCAGCTCTCCTTGAAAATCATCACTAGGAAGTACTTGGCACAAGAGAAGTGTTCCTTTGTGTGTGGCACATTAGTCTGATAACTAGAGCTTTTCCCTTTGATGAGAGTGAACTCTCTGTTGAAGTCAATGGCATTGTCATGTGGGAGCAGAGGTTGAACGGATGCTTCTACAGCACTTGCTTTGTGTTTTCTCTGCCAGCAGCGGTGGTGTCAGGACTGACTGTGCTACACAGTGTGCTGCTGAAATGGACTGGGTTCCGGAGGAAGCTGGAGATGCTGAGGACTGTCCCTAGGGAGTCTTCCTTGAGTGAAGAGACACTCTGCCCATTGGGTTTTTTATTGTTATTATTATTTCTATTGACTGCAGCAATGGGGTTTGAAAAGAGAGGACAGAGGAAACAGAAGCCAGTGCCCCTTTAATTCCGTGACCTGCAAAGCAATGCACGTGGGAGCTCTCATAGAATCATTTAGTTTGGAAAAGGCCTTTAAGGTCATCCAGTCCAACTGATGATCCTTCTCCCTCTATGCATTGGAGTTCATCCATAAAATGTGTTTTCCTGGAAGCCAGTTTGCATCCTTGAAATACCAGTCCAAGCTCTTCCTTAGCACAGAATTTTTGTTATGCAGCTGCTTCCCAGTCACTCAACTTGGACTGTGAGTGCTGGATGAGCTGCCCTTTCCGTGGAGTTGCTGCTGTGAGTGATAGTTGCCAGAGGCTCTGGCTTCAGTTACATGGGGACAAGTTTGGGATTTTGATCTGCCCAAGCATGGCAGCAAATGCTGCTGTTCTGAGGTGTGCTAGCATCTTAGGTGGGTGGGATGAATGCAGTCCAGAGCACATCCTGCTTGTAGTGAAATAGATGAGACCCAGGAATACAAGGTTTTTGCAGATGGCACTGAACACTGCAGCATCTGAGGCCCTGTGCAGATATGGAGGAGCTTACTATCTGTGCTGACAGCCTGTACCTCCAGCTTTGCGAGTGAACTGTGCTTTCATTCTCTTCCTCTTCCAAGAACCTCATGGAGCCAGGAGAGTGCCCTGCTGCGTGCAGGTAGTGGCACTGCTGCTGGGAGAAGGGCAGCTGCAGCAAGGTGCCTCAACGCTGCTGGGGGTGGCCATGGGGCCGCTGGCAGGTGGCTTATGCTGCTGAGGGATTTTGTCTCTGCAGAGCTTCCTGAGAGCTGGGCTGATATGCAGGAGCCGCTGCTTGAGGGGATGTGCTTCACGCTCAAGTATCTCGGCATGACGCTGGTAGAAAAACCCAAAGGAGAAGACATGGCTGCTGCTGCCATCCGCCGGATCGTGGCCACGGTGAGAGCTGGCCCTGGGGCCCTGCTCTGCCGGGGTGGAGAAGAGCCAATTTGGAGTCCTCGGACTCTGAGAAGTGTCCGTGTCCCAGCCCTGAACCCCAGATGGGGACCGTGCTGTTCCCAGGAGGAGGGAGGCGCACAAGAGGCTGGTCTGTGCCCCTGTGCTGTGGGGAAAACTGCCTTCCTGCAGGACAGCCACTGCCACCCCCTCCCGCACGGGGAGCACGGCCAGGAGCAGAGCTGTGCCTATCACAGTGTGGAGAGGAGGGTGAGGTGCCAGGGTCGGTGGGGTCTGTCCTTTCCCATGTGCATGGCAGTAGTGTGAATGGATTCCAGGGTTGTTCTGTGCAGGGCACACCTGATCTCCAGGCGCTGCTTTCCTGTCTAAACTGCAGCAGCCTTTGCAGCAAGGGCCCAAGTGGGTGGCCCTCCATACAGAGTCTGGGGGACTCCTGCCAGTGAGGCGGGGGTGAAGACCCTTGCCAGATATGCAGAGATGTCTGGTGTCTCCCTCCTGCCAGGCACGGGTGGGAGCTCGCAAGTTCCAGAAGGTGATTCTGACAGTGTCTCCGAGGGGCATCTCACTGCAGGATGCAGACACCAAGGAGATGGTTGAGAACATCTCCATCTACAGGTGGGCACGGCGTGCGGGTTAGCTCGGGTATTCCCAGCAGCCAGCTGGAGAATGATGGGCTCTTGAGCAGCCAGGGAGGGCTGGGACTTCCGCTTGTGGTACCTTCAAGCTTTGATCTTCCTTTGGCACCCTGAGGCCCGTGCCCTCTCCCTGCTGTGCCCCACAGCACTGCATGGGGCTGAATGCAGGCAGGGTCCTGGGTGTCCTCGAGTTCTGGGTCAGCCTGTCTGTCTTTTCCCTGGGTCCTGCTTGTCTCTTCTGGCATTCAAGGAGGACATGGAGGCTGATGGCTGGCAAGCCCCCACAGCTAGGGCAGCACTGCACGTCTGGCCTTCCCCACTGACGCAGGACCGCCCTTCTGGCTGCAGTGGGATGAGGGTGCCATGGACCGCAGCTAACTTGGGCTAGCTAAAGGCAGTTGCTGTGAGAGCTGATGTGGGGTTTTTTTTACTGCTGCCAGCTGTGCTCTGGCTGGGTTGCATGTCTGTGGGTGGTGGGTGTGAGGGGAGCATGGATGCAAGGTGGTGGCCAGGTGGGAAGCAGAGACAGGACATCTTCTTGGTGCCAAATTTGGGTCTCAGCAGCAGAGCTGATGTTCCAAGGCAGACCTACTGCCTGGCCTCAAACTGTGTCCTTGGAGGACACGCTTCTGTGCTCCCTTTGTCTCAGTGCTTGGGTTGAACTGGGCACCAGAGGACCGAAGGAGCACACTGAGGCAGCGTGGAGGGAATGCCTGTGGATGCAGTGACCTCTTTCCAGCTGTATGTGCCAGGCAGCCTCTGGCCCTTGCTGGGGCATTTGGCTGCCTGATCACCTCAGGCAGAGGAAAGCCTCAGGCTGTCAGCATCGCTGGAAGCACAGCAGAAGACCTGCGCTGGGGTCCCCTGTTGCCCTGAGCAGCTCCTCTCTGTCTGCAGGATCTCCTACTGCACAACAGACAAGCTGCAGAACAAAGTATTTGCTTACGTTGCCCAGAGCCAGGAGAGCGGGGCACTGGAGTGCCATGCCTTCCTCTCGCCCAAGAAGAAGATTGTAAGCACTGCCCTTCTGCTTTTGGCTCCGTAAGGTAAGGGTGGGAGCACGTCCCTTCCTCTCCCCTGTCAGAGAGAGAAGGCCCTTTCCTCTCCACACCACAGCTGGAGACAGAGCGAGGGCAGCGCCTGTGTGCTCACGCACTGCAGAGGCAGGTGGGGAGTGAAAGGAGATCCTTCTGTCCCAGCTCCTCTGAGATCCCCTCTCGGGGATGTACAGACACAGCATTGAACTGTAGCTCTGCAGGCAAAGATGGTGAGAAAGACCTGGGGGCTCTCACATCTCATGACAGTGGGCTTGTCCTGGTCTGAGGGCCCGGATGGAAGCAGATGTTCTCCCTCTATCTTGTACACAGGCCCAGGCTGTGACTCTGACCGTGGCTCAGGCTTTCCAGATGGCACTGGATCTCTGGGAAGCAGCACATGCAGGTAGGAGGAATTTCTCAAACATGTCCCTCTGCCTAGCCCTGGGGTCAGGGTCTCCGTTGTGGGACCCTGTCTTGGGCTGTGTGGAGGAGAGATGGCTCACTGCCTGGCTGGTGTAACACACCAAACAGGGAGAATTTTTCCCTGCTGTTTTGTTCTCTGTCACTGCCCCACCTGGGGAGCCTGCCCTGTCTCTGGCTGGGGTGGGGGTGTGCACTCTCTCCATGCTGAACTCTTCTGCATTGCTGAGCCGTAGCACAGCTGAGGGCTCTCTGGTACCTGCCCTGAGCAGTAATTCCCCCCTGCCTTGTTTGCACCCTCCCCGAGCACTGCAGGGGTATCTGTCCCTTGCCCACAGCCCTTCCTGCACATCCCCTGCTGGGCCTTCTCCAGGTTGCAGGCACTAACTCTGCTGCTTTTGCCCTGTCCCAGGCTCTAGGCAGGAACAGCCCCTTCACCCTTCATGTGTCCTGGAGAGCAGTGAGCCCGGCAGACCAAGTGAGCCAGCCCCCCCGGGGAGCGCTCCCTTCAGACACCAGTTTGGGGTACAGTATGTGCAAGTCCCAGGGCTGTCTTACACAAGAGCAGGAAAAGAAACTCTTGCGTACTTTCTAGGGCCCTGTGCGTATCTGCACAGCCCCCCTCGCACATGGTGGCCTGAGATGAAGAAGGGCACTAGCCCTGTGCTCTGTCTGGCTCACACGGCAGCATGGTTCCTCAGGCAGTCTTTGCTGCAGGAGCTCTCCTGTCAGGCCCAGCGTCGCAGCAGCTCCCAGCTCTGCTCTGCTGGCACTGTCAGACAGAGCTGGGACCTGCTTTGCATGCTTGGTGCCATGGCTAGGGGTGGGACATTGTCTCCGAAGGAGAGGAGCCTTTGTCTGGTCGTCATCTTGCCAGCCTGGGGTAAGACTCAGCCCTGCCCATCTGCACTATGTCTCCTGTGTGTATAGGGATGATGAGAGCATTGCAGGTCTCACTGTGTCCCTGCCCAGGAGCCTCTGGTCACTTGGTCCTCGGCCTTGTGCTCCTCGTGCTGGCCCAGCCTGGCAGAGCTTCGGGTCGTCCTTGCTTACAGCCCATTCCCGGTGGTCCTCTGGTCGTCCAGCTGCAGGATGTGCTCACCCTACTCTTGTCTCTGGGCAGCAGCTCTCAGCTTGGTGGCTTGTTCCCTGTCACGGCCCGTGTTTGGTGCTCTGCTGGCTGGAGGGGATGTGAGAAGAGCCGTGGTCTGTCTCTCCCCTTGTGTGGCTATGCCTGAGCCCTGAGATTTTCAGCAGGTGCCATCTTTCCCCCTACTGCCTGCAGGCACCCTTTGTCTGTGCCGTGCCTGGTGGGTGACTGTGTCTTGTGAAGGGGCCAGAGACTGCCCTGCTGCTCCAGATCAGACTCCGAGCAGCCCTGGCTCGCTCCTGACAGAGACCTGCCCAGGCAGCGAGGTGTCATGGTGGTTTTTTTTTTTTGGTTTTTTTTGTTTGTTTGCCAGGAGGAGGAAGAGGAGGAGGAAGATGATAACGTTGGTGACACCCTACCTGGGTAGGTGGTGAACTGCTGCTTGTGTTCAGGGATCTCTCTGGTGAACTCTGTCTTGTTTCCTTCTCTGCATTCCATGCAAGGGGAGCTGCTGGGGCCACGGGCACCATGGGAGCATGGAGGTGATCTGCATGGGAGCAAGGGGGAGCATCCTGCTGCCTTCTCTGCCTTCGTCAGTTGAGAGGTGGAGTGAGCAGGGAGCTGAGCTGTGGAGGGGCACATCTTGCAGTTCAGCTTTTGCAGTGGGACTGTGGGGGTCAGACGCTGACCCTCAGGATGTACCCAGAGATGTTACTTGTTCTGTTTCTGCCAGTCTTTGCTGAGGCCAGCCTACCCAGATGTGCTTAGAATCAAAATTGTGAGTCCAACCATCAACCTAGCTCTGCCTAGTCCACCACTATCCCATGTCCCTCAGCACCACATCTACTTGTCTTTTAAATCCCTCCAGGGATGGTGATTCCACCACTTCCCTGGGCAGCCTGTTCCAATGCTTGACAACCCTTTCTGTGAAGAAATTTTTCCCAATATCCATCCTAAACCTCCCCTGGTGCAACTTGAGGCCGTTTCCTCCTGTCCTATCGCTTGTTCCTTGGGAGAAGAGACTGATTCACCCCTTGGCTGCACCCTCCTTTCAGGGAGTTGAAGAGAGCGAGAAGGTCTCTCCTTAGCCTCCTTTTCTACAACCCCAGCTCTCTCAGCTGCTCCTCAGACCTGTGCTCCAGACCCCTCACCAAGAGCTTCGTTGCTCTTTGGATGCACTCCAGCACCTCAATGTCTTTCTTGTACTGAGGGGCTCCTCAGGCGGGACTTGGGAGTTGTCCCTCTCCTCCCACTGATTCCTCTCAGGCTTGGGCCAGGATGGAGGCCTGGTCACAGTGACTTCTGCATGGACTAGGGCCTGGGGCTGAGCTTGCTGGTGTCTCTCCTGTGCTTAGGAGTAGCTGATGGTACCAGTCCAGCAGTGGAGGATTAACCCGTAGGTCTTTGCAGAAGTGCCAACATTGTGGCTGTTGTCCTTGTGCCTGGCCGTTGGACCCTGGCTGGGATCTGCCAGTGCCATGAGGCCGAGCTCAGGCTAAGCCGGGGTCAGCTGGGAACCAGAGTGTGCACAGGCTGGAGATAGGCGTGTGGCCCTGTGATGTGGCAGCCCTTTGTACGTGGGGGCTTCTGATGGGAAGGAGTTGTGGCTCTGCAGTCTCAGGACAGGCTGGCCTGGGGAAAGGGTTTGGTAGCAAGTGGGCCTGGGCCTTCTTCACTCCCAGTGCTGGGTCCTGCTGCATCACAACTGCATTGCTGGGGTCACAAGCGTGCTGTGGCCCTTGGCAGGTCTTGCTTGGGGTATGACGGGTGCTCTGTTCTCTTCCAAAGCAGCATGGAGGAGCTGGGGAGGGGAGCCCGCAGTCCAGCAGGTGAGTTCTTCCCTTCAATGCTGCTTTGCCACATCCCCCAGTGTGTCCTCTGCAGAGGGAAGAGGCTGACGGCTCACCTGGGAAAGTTTGCTGGGTTCCCGAAGGCATGCCTCATGGACTGAGTCTTCCTCCCTCTTGCTTTTCAGAGTCAGCACCTCTCGTGCCCAGAGCGAGCTCTCCTACTACGCAGCTACTGTGCTACCGCCTGGGGCAACCCCCAGACGGCTGGAAGGGGCTGGCAGGGGCTGGAGCCCTCCCCATGCTTGGCCCTGCAGCCTCTGGCCCCCAGCCTCCCCTGGGCTAAGCCACATCCCTGCAGCAACAGACCAGCCACTCAGGACTCACCCTGTGCCTGCGCTGCCCTGGCACTGCCCGCTTGGCGCGGGGGCTGCTGGCACCGCTGCCCTCAGCACAGCCACCGCAGCGCCCGCTCCCTCTCCTCTGCTCTGCCTGCATGAACCACTCGAGCCGAGCCTGCTCCCTGCTCCTGGTGTGGGCGGCTGGACCCCTGCTCCCTGTGCGGGCAGAGCCACCCCACTGGCTCCCGGCCTGCAGGGCGCCCGGGACTGCACCGTCTGATCTGCCTCGCTTGTTCCTCCCCCATCCCTCTTCCCGGTGGCCACCCGGGACCAGCTGAGGCTGAGCAGCCCCTGGAGATGGAGGACTTGCTCGGCCTGTGTCCCCCTTGGGGAGCTCCTGGCCTGAAGGAGTGAGTGAGGAAGCCCTTGCCCCACAATTCACCCCCCCCACCCTCTCATGAGTGAAATGAGCTGGTTTTTAAAGGAAAGCTCTGCCTTTATAGGGAAATAAACTTAAGTTTTTTACTGTTGTCATTTGGGTTTGAGTGCTGGATGGGGTGCTAAGCACAAGTGTGCAAGGTACTGTGTCTCTGCTGTGCTTGCCTGTGTTGAGCTCATGGAGCCCTGGAGCTCCAACATCTTCCCCAGCCACCAGCCTTACGGGAGCCATTCCCTGTGCGGCGGGCGCCCAGCATGGGCAGCGTTGTCTGGGGGCAGCTGGTCTAGGCTGTGCTGGTGAATGTCCTCTGCATGATAGTAGGCATATGTCTGCTCTGACCCTCCAGGATAGCACTTTGTAAGATTTTACAGAGCAGCAGTTTTTTAAAAAAGGGTATTTCCCTGACAGCCCCATTTTTTTTAATGTACCTCCCTACAAAACAAAAGTGTCTTTGCTCTCTGCAGCTTGTTTTGTTTGTCCAGAGAAAGCCATCCTCAGTGGGACAGTCTAGAACTGCAACTTGTCCAGCAGCAGAACATGACCCAACATGCAGCACCAGCACTCCCTCCTTTTGAGGGCAATACACCAAAGTTCCAGAAGTGCTGGTCCACATCCACACATGTGCGCACACAGAGACCCACAAGCCTGCATGGACAATGGTGCCTTTGAGCCAGGATGCTTTTATTGAAAAGACCCTGCTGCAGGAGTTGCTTATGGTGTCCCTTCCCCACCTAGTCCTGTAGCAGGAGCTGAGCAGCACCTGGAAGGAAGAGTCCTGAAAGTGCTTTACTGGGAGGTTTATTCCTGGAAGACGCTGGATCCTGTGATGCTTGAGTCCAGGGCTGCAGAGCCAGCACCCCAGCTCAGTGACAGGCTGCAGAGCAGAGCATGGAGGAAGAGCAGCAGCCAGGGCACCACCGGCCATCTCTGCAGCAGAGAGCCTCCTCGTATCCCCATCCCCTCCTGCCGCTGGCAGGAGGGCACGCCTGGGCCTGTCCTTGGCCACAGAGCAATGCAGATGCCCACTGACAGACTTCTGCCCACAGGCGCTGGGGAACCGCTGTGGAAGCACAGACCGGATATCACTTCTTCACAGCACCAGGGCAGTTGATGGCTCACGTTGTCCTCGCTCGAGCAGGCAGACTGGGCAGGTAACAGCGAGCCAGTGGTCTGCCAGCTCTGGGCATTAAGGGCCAGCCCTTTCCAACGGGTCTGTCTCACATCAGCCCTGGGACCAGCTCCAGGAGCAAGAACATCAGCAGTGACCATCCCCCCCTAAGACAGAAGGAGCCAGGAGCAGGATGTGACACATTTGAAGCTAATTGTCCCCAGAGTGGTGATGAGCTCTGCAGTGTGCATCTTGCTGAGCCCACCCGAGATCCTGCTGGGCCTCACCACATTATCTCCCCTGGGCAGCACAGGCACTGCACTGCTCACAGGGTGCTCAGCAGCTCCCCACAAACAGTCTGAACGTGTCAGGACTGAGCCCTGCCAGGGAAATGGCAAAGCCACAGCCATGCCCTGGCCCTGCCCACTCCCCCAGCTCTCTGGGGCTCCCACCACCCCACAAAATGGCTACTACCAGCCCTCCCTGCCTGGCTGCATGCTCTGTAGGCTGTGGCAGCACTAGCTCCCTGTGCTCGTTTGTGTCCCTGCAGCAGGGAGAGGCCCTGAAACCCCTACGTGGCAATGATGGGGTGTGGTGGAACCCTGTTCTCCAGCAGGGATCCCCTCGCCAGCTCTGCTCGCTGGGCCCAGCCTCACAGACAAACCCTCCTGCCATGGAGCCACAACCTCCCCAGCAGCCCTGGAGTGAATGCCTGCACTGCCCCATCCCCTCAGTCTCAGGGCCAAAAGGGGAGCAGCCCTGCCCTCTGAGCCCAGACATGGCAGCCGAGAGCAAGGTCTGCTCCGGGTGGCCTGTGGGGCAGGCGGCTGGTGCCACATGGTTGTACCTGGCCTTTGGCCAAGCCAGGTCCCGGGGATGTTGCCTCCCCTCAAGGCAGCACACTGGCCCCTCTCTCCCCCATGGCTGGTGGCGTGTCCCCCTGACCGTTCTCAGCTCCACGCTCCGCAGCGGCAGGGGAGCGGGGCCAGGCGTGCGGGACGGGTAGGGCCGTGCATGGTGTGTGTGGCTGGGAGCCGGCTCCATGCACATCCCCGGACAGGCGCCCTCGGGAAAGCGTAAGTTCTGATACATGGATCTTCGCATGCAGAGTTCCAGGCCGGGCACCCGGTGCTGCCTCTTCTTCCAAGGCCTGCTTTGGCTCTGGCAGGACACCCAGGACCCTAGACGCAGAGGTGGTACTGCACTTACACCTCAATTATGTTGACCGAGGGAGACTTCTTCTATGAGAGAAAAATCTGTGTTAAGTCCCTGGGATGCAAACCCCACAGCAGAGCCCCCAGCCTCCCGCAGCAGGCACTGAGACCAGCAGAGCTCCTCTGCAAAAGGGCTACCAGCCACAGACGAACCCTCTGCCCCGAGCTGAGGTGTGGGTGAGCTGCAGCAGAGCCCTGGCTTCAGCATCTCTCTCAGGGGACCAAGGGAGCCAACACTGGAACCACAGTCTTTGGCACACATGTGCACTCCGGGCAGAAGGGTTCAGGTGGCTCAGCTGGTAAGTCCCTTCAACTGCACACTCTCCTCCCCAGGAAGCCTTTCTGCCCACTGCTGTGTCCCAGTACCCCTGGGAGAACCAGCCCCCCTGCCCCACACTCTTCAGCCTCCGGGGCTTGCAGTGTCTGGTGACTTCTGTCTGGTCCCTAGTGGTAGCCATGCTACAACTGGAGGCAGGTGCAGGGTCAGAGGGGCTAGGAGGGCATCTGCCATGGGGCAGAGAATCCACAAAGCATGGGATGACTGTCATGGAGGGACAGATGAGGGCTGCTGAGTGCCAGGCACGTCTCACTGCCACATCCCTCACTGCCCCAGAGAGACCAGGGCTCACTGCACCACAAAAACCTTCAATTTTTAGGGTGAGAGTGTGAGCTGGGGTGTTTCAATTTCTGGAGAGAGCCAGAACCTGTCCCAGCAGCAAGCCACAGCAGATGTCATACGCCATCCCTCCTGCCAGGACTCCCCGCTCACCTTGCTCCGCAGCAGCCCTCCGCTTGGTCGCTCTGGCGTGCTATGCTCTGAGGACGGCTTTGTCTTCTCTTTGTTGTTGTTGGAGTCGTTGTCCTTGATGATGTCATACTGTCTGCAGAAGAGGGCGATCACCGCTGCCGAAAGACAGAGGATGAAGAACTTCCTCACATTGGCAGCTCCCTGCTCTCCTCCCCACAGCATCCCAGCTGCACCAGGGCAGGGCACCTTGGGATGCTGGTCATCCACACCTGTGTCAGCCTGGGCCACCACAGGCACCTCTGCACGCGTGGCCCGGCCAGTCTCCTCAGACAGATGAGGCACGGATGTAGCTAAAGCCATCTGGGCACATGTGAGGTGCTCAGTGCCTACAGCTTAGGGCTCTGAGGCCAAAGGCAGATGGCGAGGGACTCAGAGAGGGACAACCCTTGAGGTCAGTGAGCAGCTGAGTGGGTTTGCAACCCTCAAAAAAGCCAACCCTTGGATTTGTCCTGTCCTGCAAACTGACCATGGAGTGGGTGACTGTCACGGTTTTACAGCACCCATTTCACGCAGCACACATCCCACACTTGGAGACCCTGGGGCAATGCTTTGAACTGTCATCATTAGATGTGTTGGACCCGTTCAAACCACAGTGCGTGATCATGGCCACCTACAGACTGGACCTGATTTCTCCTTGACACACCAACCTGCACGAGCTGTAAGCTAGCAGCAGCCATCTGGTATTTTCTTCCACTGCACTAGAAAAGTGTTTAAGGCTAGGACAAGGGGAGATTCCAGCAAGAAGCCACTAGAAAATCCACATCCAGAAGGGAGTAGGGCACAAGTGATTTCCCATCTGCAGCAGCTGCATGTGACCAGTCAGGAGCTGACTGTTATCTCCTAAGCTTCCTTGCTCCCAGGGCACCCTGGTGCTCACTGGAGTGCTGGCTTTGCTCAGCTGCTGTACAGGAGCACATCACCCATCCTACAGCTCCAGCAGACTGAGGCACAGCCACTACCAGCCAGTGCAGCAGTGTTATCCCATGTCAGATAAGCTAGCTAAGGCCCAACTTAAATAATAGTTAACATCAGCTGGGATGCTCCCATGGGTAATTCTGTTTTACTTGGCTCCCACATTGTCTCCTGGTCTTCCAGCCTGGCAGTCAGGCCAGCTGGTCCACGCGCTCCAGGCCATCATTGCTGAGCAGTGGCTCTGGCTGCTCCTTTTGGGTAAAAGTTCTGGTTCAAGCTCTACAGGGACCCAACAGACTCACTGGAGAGGACACCAGACCCATACCAATATGCCTCTGCACTCTCTAGAGATCCATTCTCTTTGTGGACCCTAGATAGCACCTCTGCCCCAGCCTGCTGGGATGCTGCTTGCAGCACTCACCTGCCCACATGAGCAGCACAGCCACAATGATGATAATCTCGCCCGTCTGCAGCTGCCTGTCTTTGTCCAGCCCTTCCATGGTGATGTCACCTGCAGAGAAGAGAGCCCAGGCAGGACTGGCAGCAGACACTCTCCCACCAGAACCTACTCTAGGACCAGTAACACTCTAGGACCTGAGAAGGAGCTCCAAAGGAAAGAGGCCCACCTCCCCCAAACAAGGATGGGTGTGGGATAACATCTTGGCTGGGGAGAACACATGCAGCCTGTGGCTTTCCTGTCTCAGATAAGCCATCCTCCCTACCAAAGGCAGTCAGGAATTCTAACAGCTTGTTTGGGTTCAAGTAGGGACTGCACAATGCACCTCAGTGATTACTCCCTGTGTAGGGACCAGGGCAGGTTAGGAAGGCCGTGAGTTGAACACAAAATTTCTGAGGAATCTGCTTGCCCTGGACTCTTCTCAAGTCCCCCTCTTTTGGCTAGTGCTGGAGACAGACTCCTACGTCCAGTGCATGCTCTGAGCATCATCTCTCTTAGAATTTTGGCTCATCTCTCATGGACCAGCACGTACGCAACCCCAAGGCAAGAAGGCACAACATGGATATGAGTAAGAAAGGAGGCTGTGGGGCTCTGTCATTTGTCCTTGGGTAGCTTGCAGGCTGGGAGAGCCCATTCGATGGTCTGCTTCCTACGGGCAGCAGCTGAGCAGGCCACAGTAGTTGTTCTGCTTAGCTGAACAGGGTGCAAAGACCTGGGGTAGGAGGGCTGTAATCCAGGGCTTGGGGACATTACCATGACACAAGTGCAGCCTGTACAACCCTGCTACTGGTTATGACCCTGTGTCCCCCAAGGAGCCTGCAGCTCAGGGCAGCACCTTCCTCGCTGGCTGTGGAGACCTCCAGGTGTGGCCCCATCAGCAGCACCTGGGTGAGCTGGAAGGAGCTGCCTCACCTTGGTTGGAGCTGTTGGAAGGGAGGCGGTCGGTCTCCTTCAGGGTTCGGAAGTGCACACGCTTACTGGCCTGGCTTTCCCCATAGAGGCCGATGCTCTGCACCTGGATGATGTAATCGGCGTCCTCGGCCAGGTCCCACAGCACACAGGCGCGGTTGGTGGTGTTCACCTCCCGGATGAACCGCTGCATCTGCCCATCTTGCCGCTGCCGGAGTGAAGAGCTGTCATCCCCGGGAGGCTGTTCCCAGCGGCACCGGGCACAGGCCCCTGTCTGCAAGGCTGTGCCGGGCACACTGCCCTTACTCCTCCCTTCCCGGGCAACCATCCACCCCGGGGGGGCCAGGCTGGCCAGCACTTGGCTATGCAGCATCCCTGTGCGGCCAGAGCGCCAGATGCCTCCCTGGAGAAGCCACCATCATCTGGGGCTGTGGAGGCAGAGCAAGGCAAGCAAAGAAGGGCTATGTCATGGCTGAGGCACTATATTTAACCAGAGAAATCACAGGGAAGCCACTGGAGGAATAACTGTCCCCAGCATAGCCCATGGTCTGCTGCCCCCTGCCAGGATGGATGGCTCAGACAGGGTGCCCCGGCAAGGGCTGCTCAAGAGCAGATGTGTCCTCAGGCAGATGCCAGAGGAGCCCCAAACAGCGGCACAAAGGCTGCGATAGGAGCATGCTGGTAATCAGCGAGAGAGATCCCCAGCCCCCGGGGACAGCGCCTGGATACCTGCTGTAAGATGGCATAGCCGATGACCACGTCTCCTTCTGGGACGTCCCAGGAGACTGTGGCAGAGTTTGCCTTCAGCTGCGTCACAGTCACGTTGACAGGGGACGGTGGCCTGTCTGGGTAAGCCAGGGACGGACAGAGGCAAGGCACAGGAAAGAGACAAAAGAAGATGTCTCAGAAAAGGCACTCGCCTTGCACACCACCATGCGTGGCCTCTCCAACATCTGCCCCTGGCAGCACGTTGGCCAGGGCAACAGGGAGCAGCTTCTCCGGCGAATCTGTCCCCAGGAGAGGGGTGGCACAGTGGGCGCAGAAGGCTGAGCCCCAGCAGCCACACACACAGGGCATGGTGCTTGCTGGGCTTGTGGACAGCTGCCCATCGTGCGACGGGAAAGTCTGCAGGCACCGAGCTGCTCCCTGCCTGTGCAGCTACCCCTCTGTGACACCCAATGGGTTTGGCAGCCTTGGCTCGCTGGCCAGGACTCCTCCCTGCCCGGCTGCTGGTGAAAAATGTGCTCACCGCACACCTCACCCTCTGCAGTGTCCTACAGCGAGGAAGGAGGGCAAGCTCATGAGGCATCCAACTGGCTCTTCTCTAAAGGGCTTGCTTGCAGTGGCAGACATAGCCCATAGCTCATCGCACACGGTCCACCCAAAAGGGATTAGCAGTACTGACCACATGCCCAGGCTGCCAAACCTGGCTAAAGACATGAAGGGGCCCCAGTAGGCTTCTTCTACCTTGCAGACATTGAAATGGGAAATGCATGAGGGCCTGTCCTGAGCAAAAAAGAATTACGGAGTTTACGAGACTGTCATGGCAATTTAACCAGTCCCTACAGCCCAAAATCACATGAAAAATCCCTGCAGCCTGTGTCAGAGCACTGCAGAGACCCTGCTATCAGAGAATGACATTCACATCAGCTCTTCACAAGGGCATCTGCTTGCAGATCTGAGGTACCTTCGCTGCTGCTCAGATGTTCATCTGTTGGAAAGTTTACTTCCTTCAGCTGCAGCACGAGCAGAAGCAGGGCTGCCTGGCATGACATGCTCCTGCTCAGCCTGGGCACAGAGTAGGCTCTTGGCAGGGAAGTCCAGTGTTTCTGTAGGGTCCAGAAAGTCCAAACAAATCCTACATTAGTGTAATCCTTCAACCAAGACTGCAGTGGTAAAATCAGACTCCTCTCATCCCACGATGTGCACATCACGAATGCCTGGCACACCACCCAGAACTGTGTAGGAAGCAGCCCAGACACAGTATTTATATATCAACTGTGACAGAAAAATGGGGCAGCTTGGAATAAAACACTATGCAACTCAATCTGGCCATCTCATCCGCCTGGCATTGCTCCCTGCTCTAGAGTGGGAGGGAAAGCCCGATGCAGAAGGCAGAGCTGCCTTTCCCAGCAGCGCAATGCCATCGGCTGCAAAGCTGGCAGCAACCCTCAGCCGTTGTTATCCATTGGAAAGCTGGTCTGATTGACCCATGGTCTGCACCATCACCATTCTGAGATTTCAAAGCGCTAAGAGCATGGCAGGATCTTACGCTGGTACACATACAAAGCCAAATTTTCTCTGGAAATTGGACACGGGAGCACATGAATAAAGACATTGAGGCTGCTGTCTGAGTATCCTCTCTCCCTGTATACAAAGCAGTGTCCTTCTACAAGCTGCTTGTGTAGCACAAGTTCAATGCTGTGATTTATAGACCGATATAGATAGAAAAAGGGCCCCAGAAGAAACCTGAGAACAAGAAAAAAGACAACCACAGACACCACTAACAACCACAGTTACAGTAACAAGGAAAGGTCATTTCTGCAGGTCAGCCATTTAAATCCATTCATTCACATTTGAATATACCCAGCTCCATGACAGATCTACCAGGAAAAGGCCATGATTCCCACTCTGAGAAGTGCAGGTTTCTAGGTTTCTGGTTGGTCTCTGGTGACTGAGACAGACAGGAGGGTGACCCACAGAGCCCAGAAAACATGTTCTCAGAGACACGGGGACTGAGTGTATCACCAACAGAATCCTGCATCACAAGGAGGCAGTCATTAGAGACAACACGAACAAAGACATCACAGGATGCTACAGCCTCTCTTCCAGAACAGGAGCTGGAAAACTGGAAAGGATTCAAAGACACATTCAAATATTCTTTATTCCATGAAGAGTGCACGTCCTTAAAGTTTTGCCAGTGGGACTGTTTCATGACTCTAACTCGTGAGCCTTATCTGCACATCCTGCTCTCCCGCAAGCTCACAGCAAACCAGGCTGAATAAAGCTGTGTTCCCCAGAACTGGCCGCTGACTAGGGCAGAGGAGCTGAGCTCCCTGCAGACGTGGTCTGGGAGGCACGTGTGCATCTCAGGGGGCTGCAATGTTTCTGCTAACCTTCAGGCATAAGAACAGTTGTTCAAGGCTACCACTGTGCTAGCAAACACATCTGAGTGTTTGCTAAAAAAGTCTGAACCATCCAGCATGTGCCCAAACCACTCTTGGGCATGGGTCAGGAGTTAGCACGAGCCATGAACCATTCCTAGTAGGTAGCATCAATGTGCTCCCCTCTTAGGAACTCACGAGCATAGTGCTATGGATGTGAGCAGACCCTGCCAGCTGGCCTCAGAACAAGAACAGGACCTGGTGCTTCACAGGATACATCTACAGTAATAAATTAGGTAGCTTTTAACAGAATGAGAAGAGGTCGGAACGTGCTCAAACTGGGGAGTTGGACTTCCCAACCTTTAAATATATGTGAGGAAATTAAAGGCAAGGTCTGACATTTCTGCACCACAGAAGTCTGTGGATGGAGCTTGTAGAAGGCTCCCAGCTCTGCATAAGAATTTTCTAGGCTTCCGTGGGGAGCCCAGCCTGGCCTGGTATCAAACTGCAAAGACAGTACACTCAAAGCCAGCACGATCTGCTATTGCACCTAGAGCCAATCCCTAAATGTCCCAAATAGAGAGAGAGCAAGGGCTCATGGGGGGCATGACGGAGCCACAGTGCATGTGGCTGGTTCAGTGCTTCAGACCTCATGCATCACAAACACACTTTGTGCAGGCTCTGGGCAAGCAGACCTGAACCTGTGTGACAGCGAGACCCAAAGGTGTCCAGCCTGCAGCTCTTCATTGCAAAAACGAGTGTCCCATGGTCAGTTTGCAGTTCAGCAAACTGCAGAAAAGACATTTCTGAGCATGTAGGATATGCACGCCCAGCAGGAGGAGATAGAACAAGAAGTTTCAGAAGTCAAAACTGGAGAAGCTCACTCTAGAAACATGGGACAACATTTAATCCCAAGGATACGCAAGCTGAGACCTCACTGAAAGTTGTTATGACAAGACCTCCAGAGGACAAGAGGAAACAGCCTCAAATTGTGCTGGAGAAGTTTAGGATGGATATTAGGAAAAATTTCTTCACAGAAAGGGTTATCAAGCATTGGAACAGGCTGCTAAGGGAAGTGATTGCATTACTGTCCCTGAAGGTGTTTGTAAGATGTGTAGACATGGTGCTGAGGGACATGGGTTAGTGGTGGTTTTGGCAGTGTTTGGTTAATGGTTGGACTCTATGATCTTTAAGGTCCCTTCCAACCCAGACAATTCTATGATTCTATGACAGGTCATACCACAGGAAGCTTTGCATATGATCCCCATATCAAGCCTAACGTTCTCCAGCCTGCTCTGCAGCTAAGGCTAGAGCATTTTCATGCCAGAGCTGTTGCCATAAAGATCTGTGAGAGCAAGGGCTCCAAAAAACGTACTCTCTGAAGCCAACTATTAATAACATTTTTGTAATGCCAAGATGCTCCAAGACTCTGCTTGGCTCTTTGGCAAAAGCATGCCACAGTGAAGCCCTGCCCAATGCATTAATCGCTAATGATTTTGCATCATTTATAAGTTATCCAGCTTCAGTTTTGATTAAAGCCATAATAAGAAATGGGCACCACCACAGAAAGAGCAATCGCTTACTTAAGGCCTGGTGCACCCTTTAGTCCTGTCAGTGCAGCAGCGGGTTCCCTCCAGGCCTGCTGAAGAGGAAGAGCTGCTCCCGCCTGCTGGGGCCAGCAGGACTCCAGCCTGGGGCCGGGCAGCCGGGAGGGCGACCTCGGGGCAGCTGGGCACTGGGCTGCCACACAACCTGGCTTTGAGGCTAAAGAGGGGGCCAGAGAGCTGCCCCTCAAGAGTGATGTTGGCAGAGGGATGTGGCACGGCCCCACTGGTGCCCTCCCCATTCTGCTGTGACTCAGAAGAGGGGTCCTCACCTGCCCCTCAGCCCATGCCCTTGGGATTGCTGCTCAAGGGCACCTAGATGTTTGCTCAACTTATCCCTGCAGCAGGGAGGTAAGCATCAGACTGCATATCTAAAAATAAGCGGCCCCTTTTTAACAACCCTGACTGCATTTCTTCCTGAATCTGTCAGGCACTGGAGTACATCTTTTGCAAGGAGACTGAAAACATGGCAGAACATATCAGAACATGTCTGGTACCCGCAATTCAATTAATTACATCAGTAGCCTGACAACGGGCAAACAGACAGCAGAAGGCTGCCGCTGACACAGGGACGTTCAGACGCATCAAGGGAAGAAGGGAGAGGGGTACCCCGGGTGCCGACAGACCTGGGCGAACACCAGCCCGGAGAACAGACGGCTGGGAGGGCTGTCAGCCAGGGAGCAGCTCAGCCCGGCCCGCAGCGCCGGAGCCTCCCCGCCGAGGGGCATCGGCGCCCTCGGGACTCCGGAGGGGGGCAAGGGCGGGGCACGGGGAGCGCCCTCCGCGGGGGCACAAGGAGAGCCCGCGCTTCTCCGCCGGCCGGCCCAGCAGCGGGAGGTTCCAGGAGCCAAAGCCGCGGGCGCCGTGCCCGCGGGGGAGCCTGGCGGCCTCCCGGGAGGGCAGCACGGCCACACGCCCGCACCCGGCCCGCGGGGAAG
>VXAK01009526.1:146060-169897 GCA_013399435.1 Arenaria interpres
ACCGGCGGCGCCGCAGCGGCACCGGCACCGGCACCGCCCCCGAGACCTCGGGCCGTGCCTCCAAATCGCCGGTGCCGCCTCCGGGGTCAGGCGGTGTGTCCGGGCGCGGCTGGAAGCGATGGGGGCGGCTCGGTCGGCGCAGGGCCCCCGGCTGGCTCGGGGCACCGCGCTCCGGCCCCCGTCCCTCCAAGAGAATGGGCTGCAGCAGGGGAAGGGCGGCGGTCTCTGGAGGGAGCTGAGGGCACAGACACTATAAAAGGTCCCTCGGGGGCTCTCGGCACATCACCCGCTCTGCGGGAACTGCTCACGTACCTGCCTCTGCCCCACGGTACAAACAAGCAACCGGGGCAGTCGCTTTCCCTGTGCTGTGCTTGGTGGGGAAGCATGGTTATTGTCCACCGGGCAGGAGGCAGGAATTGGAGTCGTCTGTCCCATCATCTTCTGCCTGCTCTCGCTAACTTTTCACTCCATCTTTGTAGGCTGGTGTGTAGGATCTCCACACAGCCTCTCCCAGTCCAGGGGCCTGCCACTTCCAGACACCTCTTCACGCTTCCTACAGCTGCCCTCCAGGAGCTGCCCGTCTTGGCACAGCTGGTTCAGTGGACATCCTGCTCCAGATTAGCACACAGAAACCTGTTTGTAACCAGTGCCTGCAATCTTAGCCGTATTGCAAGGCGCTGAGATTTGGACCCATCAGGAGACCAAGGCAGATACTTCAGTTGTTAAAGTGGCTAAAACCGACATACAAGTAGCACTAATGACACACAGCCGTGTGGAAGGGAGCAGCACTCCATTTTTGCATGCAGGCTCAGGTGTACCTTCCTGTATCACATGTATTTTTGGTTAAGTTTCACAGTTCAGAAGAGTCTCACAATGAGGCTGATGCAAAAAATGGGGACACAGCAGGCTGTGCAATGGGAACAACAACCACAGCTGCAGAAACAATTGCTGGGGCAATGAGTGGTGTCCCTCAGGGGTCCGTGTTGGCACCAGTAATACCATCATCAATGATGCAAATCAGTGATTGAGTGCAGGTGTGCAGATGGCACCAAGCTGTGTGGTGCAGTTGATTCACTGGAGGGACAGAATGACATCCAGAAGGACCGTGACAGGCTTCAGAAATGGGTGCATATGAACCCTATGAAATTCAACAAGGGCAAGGTCCTACACCTGCGTCAGAGCAACCTCAGTATCAATGCAGCAGGGAATGGTGGTGAATGGATAGAGAGCAGCCCTGCAGAGAAGGACTCAGGGATACCAAAAGATTGGACACGAGGTGGCAATGTGCGCTTGCAGCCCAGAAAGCCAACTGTATCCTGGACACCATCAACAGAAGCACGGCCAGCGGGTGGAGGGAGGCGGTTCTTCCCCTCTACTCTGCTCTCATGGTCCCTTGCCTGGAGCACCGTGTCAAGCTCTGGGGCCCACGGCACGAGACAGACACGGACCCATTGGAGCGGGGCCAGAGGAGGCCACAAAAATGACCGGAGAGCTGGAGCCCCTCTGCTGTGAAGAAAGGCTGAGAGAGTCGGGGTTGTTCAGCCTGGAGAAGGGAAGGCTTTGGGGAGACCTTACTGCAGCCTTTTGATATTTAAAGGGGGTTATAAGAGAGACAGGGAGACTTTATACCAGGGCCTGTAGTGACAGGACAAGGGACGATGGTTTTATACTGAAAGAGGGTAGGTTTAGATTGGACATAAGGAAGAAAACTTTTGTAACAGTGGTGAGACATTGGAGCAATTTGCCCAGAAAAGCTCTGGATGCCCCATCATGGGAATCGTTCAAGGTCAGGTTGGACGGGGCTCTGAGCAACCTGATCTAGTGAATGACGCCTGTGCCTGTGGCAAGGGGAGTGGATTAAATGCTCTTTAAAGGTCCCTTCCAACCCAAACCATTCCATGATTCTATAGGGTAGAATTTTAACCTGGATTTGCAAAATGCTAGGCTAATCGGACTCTTAACAAGGGATTGTCCAGAGCGTGCAGGAGAACCAAGTGAGCAGACTGGGGTGTGTTGTGCAAGAAGGGATGGTACCAAGAACACTACACACCAAACCAATAAGAAACCACATTCTCACACTGGTGACATTTTATTTTGTTGTCTTCTGATCTCACTCCTCTTACTGCAAACTTTAATAGATCCTGCACAGAAGTCCACGTATTTATCCTTTGAGCGCAGCACTGCACCCACAGCGAGGGCTGGTTCCAAAAGGCAGCGTAACTACTGCTGGGAAATCACCGTGCAGTACAGCTGCTGTCACTGCCATACAGCTGCTAATCCCCACGACAGACAGACCACGCTCTGCCAGGGGCTGCTTTGATGATTATGTGGGAGAGGCAGCTCTTGAGAACACCCTGGCCACACAGCGCTTCCCGCTGCCAGGGCCGATGTGATTATTCAGGTAATAACTCACAGGTATAAACCCACCTGTTCTCCAGGCACTGCAGCAGCTTCCCTCCCCACGAATTTCACCACCAGCAACTTTGGTAAGCAGTGAAAATTCACAGGGAGGTAACACGGAGCCAGCTGCCTATTTTCTTGCCTGCAAAACTGCAAGGAAAAGGTCATATTTTTCAACTTCCTGGTACAGTGGGTCTTTGGATAACAGTAATTCTGGAGAACCCATTCTCTGAAGGAATGAGTAGGACTGCCTGTGCTGCTGCTTCCTACCAGCTCCTATGACATCTGCTTCATTTACGGAGCACAAGAAGATACCCTCTATGATGCAGAGTTCATGCCAACAAGTGACTTAAAATAACGAACCCTCTTCTTCTAACCTTTTCCACACAGGGAAGCCACTGCCAATACGCCTCATTCACAGAAAGGAAGCAGTATTGAAAAGAAACAGGTGACAGAAGACCACAAAGGTGGCGTCTACAGTGCAGAAAAAAGGACACTATGGGAGCGTGGGCATGACAAAGAACACCACACTGGCAGCTCAATGGAACAGGGTTTCAGCAGTAGCAAGGCTGCTACTGTAGGGATGCGCTGTCTTGCAGGACGTTTGTTTCCCAGCTGAATCTCAAACAAATGGTCTTCAGAGGGCCCACAAAGGCCATCTTACTACATTAGTTACTGGGAGTCTCTGAAACGCCAGTGAATCTCCAAAAGGCTGGAGAGCATTATTCCTCACTGGACTGGAAGACCCTCCGCATACATTCAGTGCCCAGTGCTACAGAATACAGATGCCAGGGAAACAGGGGGTTCCCGACGAGGGCATTAATGATGTCCCATCACTTCCAAGCATACCAGAGCTCAGGTGCTACTGTCTGGTGCTGAGCTGAAACATCGCTGTATGGAGCTCAGTGCCTCGTGCAACTGGAGCAGACGCTAGGAAGGTATTTGCTCTTCTGGGGCAGTCTCACTGACAACAAACAGGGCAGTTACAGGGCAAGCTAAAGCCTCTGTATTCTGCACAGTGCTGCTTAGCTTGTGTGCATACTGTGCAAGAAAGGATCCCCCCCTTACAAGAGACCTCAACACTGGGCTAGTCAGTCCTTACAGGGAGAACTGCTAAAAAAGAATCCTGATCTCACCCATCACAGGAAGATGACAAAACAAGACAGCTGCTGTACTGGAAACCACTACACAAGGAACTAATGTGACCCAAACCGAGACTGTAACCAGAACAGGAACTACACTGGGTACACTGCTAGTGCCACTGTCCAAGGGAACTACACCAGGAGAGGAACCCTCTGTACCACAGCTTTGGTTTGAAGTCTCTCACAATGGACCAGAGGCAATAGTTTCAAAATCAAGGTCACTGAGTAGAACGGAGTCACAGTCTGAAAGACATTCAGTTGTTTGTATTAGTGCTGTGGGTTATGAGCTTGACAGAAGTGGGGCTTGTAACTGAAAAGCTTTAGGATTACTCCTTCTCTTCTTGTAGGGTTTTACTTCCGGCCTCGCTTGCAGCTGTTTTTTGGAAATTTGGTTCTCTGTGCAACTTGGGGCTCCCTCTCCTCACTACTCACACTCTCATTGTCCACCCTCTGCGGATGACCTCTCTTACTTCTCCTCATTTTTTCAACTCCCGCAGTGGGAACCTTCTTGGTAGCCAGGGCCCCAGTTCTCTTCTTTTTGCCCCGGGTCAAAGGACGTTTCTTCCGTTGCTTCCTCTGCTCTTCTCTTTGGCGGATTTTCATTAGCTTCTCAAAGCTTTTGGTGGTACTTGTGTTCACGTCAAACCAGTCCTGGAGGGTTTAGAAGGCAACAGGTTGGTACTCATAGCGGAAATACCACACGAAGCCCATCAGGGCTTATAATAAAACGGCCTTGTGGGACAAGGTGTTCCTGAAACATGAGATCTGGAAATGCAGCTGCCTAACAAAGCTCTGTTCTTCAGTGTTCCTCCTCAGGTGTCACTGTCTCAGAGGACTCAAGATTTGATTTGGCAATTGTCTGGCTAAAGGCATGGGAAACGCTGAAGAGCTGAACTGAGCAGCAGCAGCTTGGGACAAGACATGTGACATGACACAACACTTGCTCCCCAGACCAACGCATAAGAACAGCTATGTTTAAGCTAGATTTGCTTAAATTTTGCCACTTGAGTTTGGGATTCTGTTCCCAGCAGTGAGCAAGGGGAAAATAAAACACGGCAAGCATCTAGCATTTCATTCACCCTCCCTGCCTCCAGCAACCTGGGTTTGAGGACATCCATTCTGCCTGCCTTACCTCAGCGTGCATGGAGTTGATGTGATACTTGACCCCGCTCTCTGAAATGAACTCCTTCTCACACAGCAGACATTTGTATTTACCAGCCACGAAGTCACCCTGGCACCAAAGCAAAAAAAAAAAAAAATAAATATCCATTGCCAGTTGCTACCTAGAAGGCTGATACACCTATACATTGTGTTTTAATCTTGCTGAGCCATAACCCAGCAGTAAGAAACTCTTATTCATACCAGACAATGCTTTAGCTACAAGAGGACTGACATTACTGACCAGTTAAGCCCACAAAGCACAGGGCTGCTCTGTGAGATTTTACAAGGTCTCCAGCACTGTACCTGGAAAAAATGCTCTTGTAGCTGTGAATCTAAAGCTAGGACTGCAGTTTCACTAAAATGCATGCTGCTAAGATGCTTCCTCCTTGCTTCAAGCAGTGTTTGCAATGGCAACCCTGTTAGCACATAAGGAAGCAGTCAAATTGTGAGGAACTCAGCAGATGGCAGGACAACAGCTTGAACAAGGAGACATCTGAGGGACAGGGACAGTCAGGCTATTGGTATAAAAGATAATGAGTACAGCAAGGCTACCAACCAGGGTACACGTGCCGAGGTGAGATTTGAGTCCTGAGACACTGCCATACACAGATTCACAACCCTGAAACAGAAAAAAAAGCGCATGTCAGCAAAACGTCAGTAAGAAATCACTTCTTCCTACACAAGAAGTCCTATTGTCTGGAAGACAATTCCAGAAGAGGTAAGAGAGGTCTGCCCTGCCTGCATATCTGTTGGCACAGAGCAGAAGTACCACATCCAACACCGATGGTCTCAATTAAGGGCACTTTACAGGCCCTCCCTATGTGGCGCTTTAGGCATCACCAGATGGTGCTCAGCCAAGAGCCCAGACCCCAAAACAGGAGGTGGGTGCAACACATGCTCCTGGGTTACCAGTCAGGGAAATGGGACAGCTGCTTTCTGGGGACAGTTCCATATACAACATGACACAAGCCTGAAAACTGGGGAGAGAGTGGTGGGCGTGATGCAGGGCAGGGGGAAGGCATTGTCTCTACACCAAACCCAGATGAAAGCCACCACTGACCCTTGGCTATCCAGCAGTGTGCATCAGTTGCAACATACTTACCACAGTTTCCACCAACGGGGCCATTTCTTCTCACTGGATATGATTGGTGACTGCTGCATGGGATTGTAAGAAACTAAGTGCACGTGCATAAGCATCCCTAGACGAGGATGACAGTGCCATGCATGTCTTCTGTAGCCCATTTCCAGCTTTGAAAAGAAAACTTAAGTGCTGTGCCAAAGTCCCTCTACTCTTATATTTCCATCTCTATTCCTCCTTTCTTCTATAATTAGATTTAGTACACTGCTAGACAGGCAGGGGCCTGTCATTTTTTCCACTGCTCAAACTTTCAAAGGGACCAGCTCGCAGCTGGATGTGAAAGGTGTTCCAGTCTGACACCAAGTTACTGGCTCTGAAGTGCTTAAACACATCATTCCTAAGGCAACAGTCCAAGCAGGGTCTCGGTTACACTAACCAACCTGAGATGGAGCAGAATTTGTCTCCCAGAGAGACAAACTGCAGTTTCAGGGTTGTAAAAAGCTGCTGGCTCATAACAGACCTGAAATCTGTCCCCTTTGAGGCTTCAGAAACACTTAAGGATTACCTGATTTGGGCAGTGGACTCTTCGGTACATCTTTATCTCTGTTTTCCATTTGCACAGCACATCTTGACTAAACGTGGGCAGTCCTGGACGAGTATATTTCAGCTGAGATAAAGAGATGGAATTGAAAGCTGGAAACAATGTTGGCTACACATAAGGCCAACTATGTCCCTTTATCTCCCAGGCTGAGACACAGAAGAGATATTTCTTTTAATTTAACAGCCAAGCTCTCAATAACCAATGTTTTCCCATCTCACTGCCTCTCTGCAAACATAACTGAATCTGTGGGAAAACTCCCACAACACCAGAATTCAAAACTTCCCATAACTTTGACTACACCAGTTCCTCTACATGTACTTGCCCCATTCAAACCATAAATCACACTCTTCTCTTGCATTTCCCTTACAGCCTAAAAGATGCTCTTTGGAAACTCTGGAGTCTGAAAAACGATGAAGTATCACTGCATGGTACCAGTGATCTGCAGCCTATGACCTGTGAGCAACACACTGCCTATAGCTGCCTTCTTTACTTGTGCCCACTCAAAATTACAGCAATAGGACTTGGAAGTCATTACAGCCTGCCTGGATAAAATACCACAGCAATTGCTACCGTAGCAATACTGTAATCTAAGGCCAGAGGAGCAAAACCTGATCCCTCCCACAAGACATTACTTCTTCAATATTGCTTTCCATGGGTCACCAAACACTGGCAACGCTGGGTAGATGCCAGTGAAAGACTCATCTGATGTGAAGAAAGACTCAAAGCCTATATAGCATTTTTAAGGCCTTGTACCTTCCGGTCATCTGGAATCAAGTCCTGCAGAACTTTTCTCTTAGGCCACTCTTTGGCCAGCTCTTCTCCAGCTAGCTCATGGAGATAGTAGATTGCCACCTTTGCAGACCTCCTCTGAACTCTGCCTGCGTTATTTGGCTCCCGTTTTACTTTCTTCAGGCTCTCTGTTCTTCTCTCCTCATGGAGGAAAGTGACCTGCAATGAAGGCCAAAAAGGATGAGCCTTCTTCACTAGTTCCTATTTCAGTTACACTAAATACTGTGAATAAATATTATGCCAAACACCTCACAAAAGTGCTGCTGCAGCTGTTCACTGTCACAGACATTGGACAGAAGTGCATCCCACTGGTGAGACAGACCCCCAGATCTACTCGGCGGGTCACAGCAGCAAGGCTCAAGCAGAGAGTTTCATGCAGCCACTGGTCTTGAAAGAACGTCACATCATTGGCTGTAAAACCCTTATGAATAACAAGTACAGTACTGCCTGTTCTGCTCCCACGTCAGGTCTTGTAAGAGCAAAGAAAAGCATGTCAAGTTATACGTGTCAGCATCATTCTTCCATTGAGCAAAAGTCAGACTGGGGAAAGTTTACTGCTGCCACAGTGATTTACTATTAAAAACATCATCCTAGTCACAGAACAGCAACAGTTGCTGCTAGAAGCAAAGTATCAAGGACAGAATACTCCAGAGAGACAGAAAAATGCAAAGATTTGCTATCCCTAATTACCTACCCAAGCAGCAAACAAAAGCTGAGGTGTGCCTCAAGTCTGAACAGCTGAAGTACCACCATGCTATCCCGATAACCACGGCAATTTGCACTTACCGGCCCATGCTTAGATCGGAGGTGGTAGACAAGTCCTGCCTTCGATTTATACGCTTTTCCACAATGATGGCACTTCATAGCCATTTTCTCCAGCTCAGAAGCAGCCTTCCCACATTTTTTAACATGATATAGGTATCCCATTATGCTAGTGAAGCTGCCTGTGCAGCCCTGTCAACGCAGAAGAAAAATGCATGGAAGAAAAACGCTCTCCAAGTGACAAGACCACTGTGTATAAAATCCACCGTTTGCTGACCAAAGTAATATCACTTTTCCTGCCAGATCAGACAAAATCACATAGTAAAATTTAACGTTAGTCTATTCAGATAGCAAAAATCTGGGACAAAGAATTGGATGCATCTGGGAGAAACTATTCCTGAGAACTTCTTTGTAGGCAGTGGGCAACAGAAAATCTCAATATATGGAATGAAGAAGCAAGGTGTTAAACAAGGATGCACAAAATAGGAAGATTTTCAGATACAAATGGAGGAGTTGGGCAGAAAAAGAGGAAGATTTTATACTTGGTTGGCTGGTCAAACCGTCTAGAACGCAGCGATATTAGGATGATGCCAAATAAAACTTTCAGCTGTTCCTAGTATACAGCTATTGTCTCAACAAAGACCCCAATGGTTCCTGAGGATGTCACTTACTAGAATATCTCCTAGCCCTGAATGCAGTGATCAACTTAACACTGAGCTTGGAAACAGGACAAGTCAAGGAGGGCAGCCTGCTTGACAGAGTCCCTTGGGAAGCAGCCCTGAAGGGCAGAGGAGTCCAGGAAGGCTGGATGTTTTTCAAGAAGGAAGTCTTAAAGGTGCAGAAGCAGGCTTTCCCTGTGTGCTGTAAAGTAAGCCATCGGGGAAAGAGACCAGCCTGGCTGAACAGAGAGATATGGTCACAACTCAGGGGGGAAAGGAGAGTTTATGGCTTTTGGAAGAAGGGGCAGGCCACTCAGGAAGATTATAAAGGTGTAATAAAGTTATGCAGGGAGAAAATTAGAAGGGCCAAAGCCCAACTAGAGCTTAACCTGGCTTTAGATGTTAAGAACTATAAAAACTTTCTATAAATATATTAGTAACAAGAGGAGGACTAAGGGGAATCTCCATCCTTTATCAGATGAAGGTGGTAACAGAGTGACAAAGGACAAGCAGAAAGCTAAGGTACTTAATGCCTTCTTTGCCTCAGTCCTTAGTAGTAGAGTTGGTTGTTCCCTGAGCACCCAGACCCCTGAGCTAGCAGACAGGGACAGGAAGCAGAATGAAGCCCCCTTAATCCAAAGAGAGGTAGTGAGGGACCTGCTCCAACACCTGGACACACACAAGTCTATGAGACCGGATGGGATGCACCCAAGGGTTCCGAGGGAGCTGGCAGAAGTCCTCACCGAGCATCTTTCCACCATTTACCAGCAGTTCTAGCAAACTGGGGAGGTCCCAGCTGACTGGCGTCTAGCAAATGTGACGCCATCCACAAGAAGGGCTGGCAGGATGATCCGGGGAACTACAGGCCTGTCAGTCTGACCTCGATGCCGAGGAAGGTCGTGGAACAGATCATCCTGAGTGCCACTATGTGGCCCATGAAGGACACCCAGGTGATCAGGCCCAGCTAGCACAGGTTTATGAAAGGCAGGTCCTGCTTGACAAGCCTGATCTCCTTCTATGACAAAAAAGACCCGCTTGGTGGATGAGGAAAAGGCTGTGGATGTTGTTTACCTGGACTTTAGCAAGGCCTTTGACACCATTTTCCACAGCATTCTCCTGGAGAAACTGGATGTCCACGGCTTGGACATGAGTACTCTTCACTGGGTTAAAAACTGGCTGGAGGCCAGGCCCAGAAAGTGGTGGTGAACGGAGTTAAATCCAGTTGGTTGCCGGTCACAGGTGGTGCTCCCCAGGACTCAGTACTGGGGCCAGTTCTCTTTAGTATCTTTATCAATGATCTGGATGAGGGGATGGAATGTACCCTCAGCAAGTCTGCAGAGGACACAGAGTTGGGTGGGAGCATTGTGCCCAGTTTTGGGCCCCTCATAACAGGAGGGAAATTGAGGTGCTGGAGCGTGTCCAGAGACGGGCAATGGAGCTGGTGAGGGGTCTGGAGCACAAGTCTTGTGAGGAGCCGCTGAGGGAGCTGGGGGTGTTCAGCCTGGAGAAAAGGAGGCTGAGGGNTGGAGCGGGGCCAGAGGAGGCCCCGGAGATGCTGGGAGGGCTGGAGCCCCTCTGCTGGGAGGACGGGCTGAGAGAGTTGGGGGGGGTCAGCCTGGAGAAGAGAAGGCTCCAGGGAGACCTTACTGCAGCCTTTTAGTACTTAAAAGGGGCTCATAAGAAAGACAAGGGCAAAATTTTTTATCATGGCCTGTTGCAATAGGAAAAGGGATAATGGTTTTAAACTAAAGGAGGGTAGATTTGGGCTATATATAAGGAAGAAAATTTTTTTTGACAAGGGTTTTGAAACACTGGAACAGGTTTCTCAGAGAGGTGGTGGATGCCCCATCCCTCAAAACATTCCAGGTCAGGTTGGACAGGGCTCTGAGCAACCTGATCTAGTTGAATATGTCCCTGCTCATGGGAGGAGAGTTGGACTAGATGGACCTAAAGGTTCCTTCCAACCCAAACCATTCTAAGATTCTATGATACTCTGTCTTGAAAGCAGATAGAATCTTGAGATAAGCCCAGCCTTGGCTAGCGCCAAAGCATAACCGGTAGTACTGTCATCATATTTTACGTTCATGCATCCGCTGCTGTTTAATTCAGGATACAATGCAGCTTACCTCCCTCGTACACTTTAGTTTTCCCATAAGCTTCAAAACCTTCCGAAGGCGGTCTCGCTCAAGCTGCTCATCAACTTCTCCTCCCTCCTTCACAACTGGCTAAAGCACAGTAGAACGATGAAAGAAAAACACAGGATGCTCAGCATTTACAGTTCTTCTCATACACAATTCACTACTCAGTACACTACTGAATAAAAGCTTCTAAAATAATTAAATCACTAGAACTTACGATTTTACAGAAGCATATCTAATACAGCGATCACTGTCTATATCCCAAAACAACTGAATTGTCTTTAAAATGAGTAAACTGCCTGAAAACCACTTTGCAGATAAGAGTTTTAACATTTACATGGCTATCTATGAACAAAACCGTGACAAGAAATGATCCTAAACTATAGCTGCTGTGAAGGACAATATTTCCATTATTACTTTTCTCCCCTTCTGCCTCTGGAAAGTACTTACTCATCTCTGTCAGACATCTTTAACGTTTACTGGTCCTACCATTTCCACTTAGCCTAACTAAAGCTAGCTGCCTGTAACAGTTATTCATCTATGCTAAACTACACTTCAAGTTATTCTCTATTCTCTCTCTGATGATTATTGCATATTATTCCCTGCACTACCTTGTAATAATATTACACCTAGACTGAATAAAGAGTTAGAACAGAGTGACACACCTATTTCTCAGGGCCAGAACAGGATCCCTGGCCTATTTAGTTTACTAGTACAGCTGTAAGTTCTGAAAGCACAGTACTGGGTACTATGTAAAAAATAATAGCAACTAATTATCTAAACCTTGCCCAAACTTCTGAATGACCTTTCCAGATGTTCTAATTCTTCACAGCTACAACAGGAGACATTGCCTTCTTTAAAGTAATAGCAAAGAGGAAAAGTAGATTGCAGCATTAGTATATTTACAGTAAGTAGAGACAAGAACTAAACTGTTGCTTCTGCTTTTTTACCTTTGAAGTTGTAAAGAACTGAGATCTAGTCTGCTCTGGATATAGAAAAATTACTTTCTAGTAAAGGACTGAAAATTGCATCCTAATGAGCAATCATTTTTTTTTTCTGATCGAGAATGCCTTTTACTTGTGACCAGCCTAAACAGAAATTCACCCCTTCTTTCTAAAATGCAGCATAACTACCATCTCTGGCAACATTCTACTGTTGTTTTTTTGTTTTTTTTTGTTTTTTTTTTTTTCCAGATGTCAAATCTCACTGGAAAAAGAATAGGCAGGGAAGATTTAAATGGCTACAACATTTGAAAAAACACACCATGTTCTGTTTCTGTGTTTTCAGGGAAGGAACAAAAGACTGTCTTGCCTGTAAGATTTTTAGATGCACAGCAGTTGTGTTACCTGATTGTTATGGTCTGCCATGACATGGTATTTCATCCCTCCTAAAGACTTCAGCTGTTTCCCACAGTGATGACATGTGAACATTTTCTAGAAATAAATAAGGACATTGTGTGTGTAACTGTAAATTAACCAAAGCAGCGGGAAATTCGTTCTGGGAAAGGAGCAGGAGAGCAGAATATTTTATTTGGGCCTGGCAATTGCCCATTAATTACAGAATATATTTTATAGAGCCTAAAATTTAGGGGAACAACGAAATAGCTACACCTTTGTTCACTACCCCAAATCTCCAGCAAAAGCCTAAGGAAGAAGCCCTAAGCACAGCCTCTGACAGATGTCTAAAGGACTCTTGCTTAGAGAGATGACGATGAGATGAAACTGGTTTTAAATGCAACACAAAACAGCGTGCAGGCATTTCTACCAGTAAGGTGAAAAGGAGTAAAGAAAACATTGGTCATCTCTTGTGTTCTTACCTGCCTGCAATTTACCATATGTTTCTTCAGCCCTTCTACAGTCTTCCTCACCACAGCCCGGCATGTCGGACAGGTAACTCGGCCTTTGTCCTGAATTTCCAGAGACCATCGCTCTTCCATACTACCTGTCAAATCAAAAGGTTTGGAGTAGAACTGCAAACACGATCTATTTATTTATTTTTTTTTAACTTGTGCACAATGAATCCTAGAAAGAAAGAGATCACACGCTACCAAACTTGTGTCCAGCTACACTTCAGCAGGTTTAGCTCATTCGCAGCTTTAAATGTGTCATGTGACAAGGTACCCATCACTCCTTTTGGAAGATCATTTTATAGAAACTCTTTAATCCTACTAACCCTTGTGAGGATTGCTCTTCCACTTGTTCAGTAGAGATTTTTCCTTCATTCAGTTCAATTACACGGTTACTTTAGCATGCATACTTCTATTTCAGCATAAAGGGTTTCCACAGTAAAAGTAGTCACAGATGTGACAACAACTTCAGAAGAAGTCCACAGTTTGGGTCTACTAATCAAATCTTTAGAACCCCACTTCTGTTAGCCAGCAGTTTTGGCACTGAAAGTGAACAGAGCTGCACCATCAGGCCACATTAGTCAACAGCCAGGTAGAAGTACCCTGTGTGCCATGGTTTCCAATTCCTGGCCTCTTTTTGAAATCCACAAGGATTGTAAATTACTGAAATGGATTCCAGGAAGAAAGTGGCTTACCAGCCATCTACTTGAATTCTTATCATAAAGATCTAAAGGCTTTCCTCTTTGCCCAGTAATAACAGGCTGGGCTTGTTCCTCCCCAGGTGGCTGGGGGAAAAGGCAAAAAGAACAGCACTTGGCAGAAAACTGGGGTACTTAACGAGTGCTGTGAGCTACACACACCAAGTCATTCCACTTGCTGAATCAAGGCTAAGATTATTTTTCTAGGATGGACAGCTTGGGTCTCTGGCTACAGGTTACCAGAAGAGGTGATTTGGCAGCAACAGCTACAGAGTTTTTCCGGCAAACAGATCATGCTGAGCAAAAAAGTATAAAAATATTTATGAGTTTTATAGCGCATCTGTTTTAACAAGCTTTTGCTTGGTTCAAAAAGTGACTCCCCATTCACTGTTCTGTTATGCAGTGGTAAAACAACGTGGAACTACACTATTCAGCAGCATGCAGGCCCTCCAGTCTTGCTCTGCAGTACTGACACCGTGCCAAAAGGACAGCCGCCAGCTCTTCCTTGTCAACAGTAAAGAGTACAGCAAAATGGAAACACCAGAAACAGCTGTTGCTCAGACTCAAATCCTAGAATCACATTTATCTTCTAGCTGTGCTGCGGTTTAACCCCAGCCGGCAACTAAGCCCCTCACAGCCGCTCGCTCACTCCCTCCTGTGGGATGCGGGAGAGAACAGGAAGACTAAGAGGGAGGAATCTCATGGGTTGAGATAAAGACAGTTTAATAGGTAAAGCAAAAGCCCCGCATGCAAGCAAAGCAAAACAAGGAATTAATTCACTACTTCCCATGGGCAGGCAGGTGTTCAGCGATTTCCAGGACAGCAGGGCTCATTATGCATACAGTGACTTGGGAAGACAAACATCAAAACTCCGAACATTCCCCCTGTTCCTCCTTCTTCCCCCAGCTTTATATACTGAGCATGACTTCATATGGTATGGAATATCCCTTGGGTCAGTCAGGGTCAGCTGTCCCGGCTGTGTCACCTCCCAACTTTTTGTGCTCCTCCCCAGCCCATCACTGGTGGGGTAGGGTGAGGAGCAGAGCTTGGAACATCCCTGTACAACACTGTTTCCCACACAAATCCAAAGCATAGCCCCATACTAGCTACTATGAATAAAATTAACTCTATCCCAGCCAAAATCAGCTTTATAAACAATTCTGAGCAACTGCTGTGCTCTTCTTCTTACCTGTGCCATAAGTTTCTGGTTCTTTCTGAACACAGTGGCCTTTCGTGTTGGAGTTTTGTTGTGTTCCAGCTTGCTGTTTTTTTCCTGTTATAACACAAACAAGAAAGACCAGAAGACTTAATTCTGTGAGCCTTGCCACAAAAAGAGCAGAGATTTTTTGCTAGAAGGCTGTTATTTAGTCTGCTGTCTCAAAACTACTCATTCAGAAATGTTAGATGCTTTGTTTGCTTGTGGTTTTTTTAAAGGAATTTCAAAGTTGCGTTCCCTATTCCTTTTCAAAATCCATAGCTATTTACAACTCCAGGCATTAGTCCCATCCAGATATTTGTAATCTGTACGGCTGTTCATACAGAGTTGAAGGGATGGGAACTCTTCACGCTGAAACATCCTCTGTTCCCAGTGTGGCAAGCCAACCTAATGACTTATTGACAACCAAGTGTTCCATGGGACAACAGTCCCACTCCTGTTTTCTTTAGACTAAACTATTATTGCTTCCGTATTTTCTCATTGCTTATGGTTTTTACTCTCTTCTCATGCCTGTTCTCTTCAGCTGGTCCATGCGTTTCCTGAACTGCAGTGCCCACTGCTGGAAACAGCACTCCAATGTGACCCTGCATCACAGCAAAAGAATTACTTGACATGTCTGAAAGTCTACATTCCTGCTCAAACACCTCACTATAATATCTGCCTTTTTAAAAACTAGTGTGACACTGTAGGTCCCTATTCAGCTTTTGATCTGTTATAAATTTCAAATCCTCTTCTGAAGAACTGACATCTAGGAGGTTGTTACTTGTCTTTCAGCTGTGCTAATATTTCTTCCTAACTACAGTATCTTTAATTTTACACACTATATTCCATTATATTTTTTAGTTGTTTCTCTAATGTCAAGAACACTTTCAATTTTAGCCTTTTCTCCAAGACACTTTATATCTTTTTCAGCTTTGTGCTGCTGACATAATTCCAAGTTCTTGGTGACAAAACCAATAGTTAGAATTGAATCTAGGACAAATTGCAAACCATCATTCTATACTTTTTCTATTTCACAGAAATCCCTGAAACATTTAGTTTGGAAGGGACCTCCTGAGATCCCATAGTCCAACCCCTGCGTTCAAGCAGGGTCAGCTACAGTAGGTTGCCAAAGAATACATCCAATCAAGTTTTGAGTATCTCCACCGATATTCCACTGAAAGACTCTACAATGTCTTTGGGCAACTTGTGCCAGGATTTGACCACCCTCACAGTACAAAAGCGTATTCTTGTCTTTAGATAAAATTTTGTGTGTTTTAATTTGTGCCCATTGCCTTTTGTCCTGTCAGTGAGAAGATTCTGGCTTCCTTTTCCTCATTGCCTCCCATCAAGTATTTATACACGCTGATAAGATTGTGCCTGAGCCTTCTCTTCTCCAGACTGAAGAGCTGAAGCTCTCTCAGCTGCATAGGAAAGATATTACAGGCCCTAAATTGTCTTTGAAGCCCTGTATTGGGGAGCCCAGAACTGGGCATGGTACTTCAGATGTGGCCTCACCAGCGCTGAGCAGAAAGGCAGGATTAGCTCCCTTGACCTACTGGCAATGCTTTTCCTAATGTAGCCCCAAATTCTGCTGGCTGCCTTTGCCACAAGAGTGCGCTGCTGGCTTCTGGTCAGCTTGCTGTCCCTTCCAGGACACCAAGCTCCTTCTCTGCAAAGCTGGTTTCCAGAAGCTCAGTCCCCCATGCTGGTACACGGGGTTATTCCTGCCCAGCTGCAGGACATTTCTCTTTGATGAACCTCAAGAGATTCCTCTCTGCTTAATTCTCCAGCCCATCCAGGTCCCTGTGGATGGCAGCACACCCATCTGGTGTACCACCACTCCTCCCAGTTTGTATCATCTGTGAACTTGCTGAGGGTGCACACTGCTGATTGTCCAGGTCATTAATACGATGTTAAACAGGACTGGCCTCAGTGTCTACCCCTGGGGTACACCACTGGTGATGTGCCTTCAACTAGACTTCGTGCTGCTGGTCACAGCCCTCTGGGCTGGCTTTCAATCCACTGCTCCGTTCACTTATCTAACCTGTACTTTGGCAGCTCGTCTGTGAGGATGCTGTGGGAACAGTACCAAAAGCCTTACTGAAGTTGAGGTACACAACATTTACTGCTCTCCTCTTGTCCACCAAGCTAGGGACCTCACTGTAGAAGACTATCAGGTTGATTACGCGTGATTTGCCCATCATGAATCCATGCTGACTATTCCAAATCACCATCTTGTCCTTCGTGTGACTGAAAATGCTTTTCAGGCAGATTCTCTCCATCACCTTCCCAGGGACTGAGGTGAGGCTGACTGGCCTGTAGTTCCCCAGATCTTCCTTCTTTCTGTCGTTGAAGATAGGAGTGATATTTGCTCTCTTCCAGTCTTCAGGAACCTCTCCCAGTCACCATGACCTTTCAAAGATAATCAAGAGTGGCCTCACAATGAAATCCACCAGCTCTTTCAGCACTCCGTGCAACCTGTCAAGTGCCACGGGACTTAGGTATGTCCAGTCTGTTTAAGTGCTCTGTCACTGAGTATAATGCTCAGTGCCCTGCTCCAGACTATCCCTCTGGTCTCAGGTGCTTGGGATTCCTAAAGGATTCCTTTAGGTGATAAAGGCTGAGGTACAGGAAGCACTGAATAGCTCAGCCTTTTCCATGTCATTTGCCACCAGCTCCCCTGCCCTGTTCAGCAGCACACTCACACTTTCCCTAGTCCTCCTTTTGCTGTTCACATACTTGTAGAATCCTTTCTTGCTGCCTTTCACATCCCTTCCCAGATTCAACTCCAGGCTGGCTTTCCTAACCTCACTCACCCTTGCAAGGCTGGACAGCAAATGTATACTTCTCCTGTGTCACCTGCTCCTACTTTCACCACTTGAACACTTCCTTTTGCACCTAACCACTGATTAACAACCCTTTGAAGGCATGGTATCAAGCATTTCCCCCTCTGTCTCTGTGATAAAATAAAATTAAAGTGGTTTGGTTTGATTTCTCCCTAACGAGCCCATATTGCTGGTATCATCAATTAATGATGATACTTATTAATCTCCAGATGTTTTCAAGTAATTTGTCTGATTATTTAGTCCAGAATCTTTTGAGAAATGAAATGAAACAGAGTAGCCTATACTTCCCCTACTTCTTTCCTCCCTCCCTTTATCAGACTTTTAAGAGAGACTGAAATTAGAACAATCATCTCCCACTGTGAAATAGAAACTAGTGAACAGTCTGATATAACAAAATACACAGAATGAGACATAGAGTTGGAAGGCAGCAGAGGATAGCATTTGGACAGAAAGTCTGAAGTACCTGGAGGCTTGTAACTAGGAATTACAAGTTATTTGCATTACCCGAAATCTTCTGCTTCTTCTTGGGAGAGTCTTTAAGATCTTCACCTTCCCCTTGCTCAGATCTCCTCTTGCATTTCAACAGTACTTCTCCTGCTAATGAATAAGAACAGAAATGCTTCAGTCTCATTATTCAGTCTGGATAACAGCTTTGAGTGTGCTGCTGCCTCAGCTTATCTTCATATTCAATATTTAAAAAAAAAAAAAAGAAAGTAGTTTTGTAAGGCACCAGTGAGCTAGACCTTTGACTCGGTAACATTTAGGCATGCCACAGCCTGCAATCTTCTGACACAGAAGATATGGAAGAAACAGTGCCACAGCCTGGTTTGGGAAAGTAATCCTCCTCAGGAAGGGGGCCAGAAGGTGCTTGGTTGTGTCGTAAAAACCTCATCTGCACACACACAAGAAGGAGCAATGAGAAACAATGGCGGGTGGTGAAAGGCAAATAATATCCTCCCTACCCTCACTGTTTCCAGGCCTATCAAAGGCTTACCTCCATGAACACCGAGTACAGAAGCACAGTGGCAGGCAGGGGAACAGAAATGATGGACTCAAAGAAACAGACACCTTCCTCCAGGTCTGTCCCAGGAGACCCACTAGGACGAGTCAATGGGAGCTGCTCTCTGATGCGCCCTTTGGAAGGCGGAAGAGGGGAGCAGTGAAAAGGGAGAGTGTGGTGTTAATGCCTATGGTTATGTGACATATGGGATACTAGGGAAGAAGAATTCAGGATTACACAAGACTGGGATGTTTAAGAGTGGTATCAAAGGAAGGGAGAGAATTAGCTGATTTGGGGAGGATCAAGTGGGGGAAAACAGAGGTGTTAGAGGGCAAAAAGGGCCACTTGCTTGTAAACACACAGTTGGTCAGCACACAAGTCTGACCACGCCTGACACCAAACCAGAGGGACAGGGAGCGCAGTATCTGTGAGTGTGATCTGTCTATGAGGAGGTCTACACAGTGACTGGCGTGGCTCCGCGCGCCACAGGGGCTAGTAGATCCAGTACCATCCAGAAGATCAGGATCCAAAGGCCAGACACTGAGTAGACTGAGAGTTAAAGTCCAGCTACAGGAGAGATCCACATAGCATGTGTGTGCATACACAAATATACACATACATATATATGTAATCCTTTTATATATACTTTTCATATATGCTTCTTTCTCTCAGTAACACCCTGATCAGTCAGAGAGAGAAGCAGGATGGAGGCCATTGGTTGAGTGCTGAGCGCACCTCTTTGTGTTGATCTGCGTGGCTGGCTGTGTATACATGTTATATACGTGTTTATACCTACAGCAATATATGCTTGGTCTCACTACTGGTTGTACCTGGGGGTGTGGAGCTGCAGGAACCTTAATTCTATCAAGCTACCAGATTTGGCTCTCCTTGCAACACAATGGAATACAGATTCTAATTTAGAGATAAGAAGAAAGTGCATTATAGAAGAACAAAGTTTTGGCTCTCCGCCACACCTCGTGTGGAAAACAGCTCCTAGGCCGGGAAATCTGAATGTTCATAATAGGACGCAAACCACTCCAAATCAGAAAATCATAACTGACAGAAGCGAGAAAATAAAAGAAATAAAAACATCCTTAAAAAACAAAACAAACAAACAAAAAACAACCACAAAAGCCATGACTAATACAGAATACTGATGAATGGTCCCCTCTTCTACATCTTTAGAGTTTTTTTGCTCTATTTTTAAAGCTCTCACAACATACTCCTGATATGATTGCCAGAACGTTTATACGTATCTCTTCTACAGATAAAACTGAGTTCAATCACAGAATCAGTAATTTTAATAGCCAAGTCACTCAAAAGAAACTGCGTAACATCAGAGAATTTTACCTATGTTTCTGCAGTGGAGAAAGTTTTTTTCTCCTAATACATAAGCAGCATTATCAAACTTGTAATTTGTGGGTGAACTGCAGCATGTCTTTCAGAAGTCATCTAATCTCTCATAAAAGAATCAGAGAGAAAAAGTTTTGCACCGAGCCAAGCTATACTACCTTTTTTCTCTGAAGATCTGTTAATGCTGTTTTTTATTCCTCTCATTTCCAACCAGTAAGCAGGCCTGCGAATGTTCCGCTTGCTTCTGGGCTCTGCACTTCCGTTCACTTGACTATTTGGTGAGACAGAAGAAATGTTGCTGACGGTCTCATCATAGTTACTGTTCAGTTCCAGGACAGTAGTTTCCACCTCCTCAAAGTGCTTAGACCTGGAAAATTGAAATCTCACGTACGTATATATATACATATATATGTGCATACGTAACACACACAACCACAGTAACCTGATAGACAACATCCCTTTCATCTTCCCAAGTACTCTAAAAATTCATTTCACAGTTCACTGAATCTCCTGAGTTTTGTGAACTGAAAAGTGCAGGCAAGATAAAACATGCTAAGTGTTATTTTTCACATCTTCTAGAGAATTACATTAGAAAGCTACTCAAGAGAATCATAAAAAAACCATTCAACCTACCTCAAAACTTCAACTTAAGAAGCAGATGCAAGTTAATCTCAATTTAAAAAATATACATTTGTCCTTAAGCAACCAATGTGGAATATAAGAATTCTTCTGCAGCTCATCATTACAAAAGATGTAAAAATTACGAAAAGATTTTCCATATGTGGGAAAATAACGGAAGATTGGCGAGGAGGATTATAAACACGCTCAAGTGACCTGCAGATGAGGTGTAGATCAACCCACATATCATAGTAATTGTTGCTTAGCCTTGTGTGTTGGAGAAGTAGAGCATCTGTCTTTCTGTAACACAAGCCTGTGATAGAGGCTCCTATGGTTGAGATTCCTGCCCTGCTGTGGGAAAGATCAAAGCACAGTGACAAACCATGCCTGTGTGAATACTGATGTACAGGTGAAAACAGCAGGTTCAGTGATTCTCGAGCATGGACCGATCTCTGCAGTACCCGCGTTCCCGCTCGTGTGCCTCTGCCCGGGTGCTGCTTCAAGGATCCCCCAGTCGGCGAGGTAATGGAAATAAATTTAGTCTTGGCATTTCATCCGTGGTTTTGTGGTGGTTCCTGTATCCTGCCTGTGCCGGCTCACACGCCATCCCACACAGGGCAAGATCTCTTCCAGTATATATTCCCAGAGTCAGAGCTGACACCACACAATTAAGACTTAATGCTAGTGAGAGTTTTAACCAGCAAGGCTTTCAGTAATGAAGACAGCCTTAGACTACATGACACTACATTAAGACAGATTTAGACTAGCCAGCAGCACTGATTTTTCTTCCTAGATATCAGAGGGAACTTTGCTTCACTATTCTCAAATATTTCTCATAGCCCCGAAATGCCTGGACACTACTGTACACACCAGCAAAATTATTAGGCATCAAAGAAACATAGAGTATCTATTATCTGGGCAAATACCATTAACGTAAGAGGAAAGAACAGACAACAGAAACAGTTTTCAACATATCCCATTGCAACCACAATTCACAAACAGAAATAATAGATTGCTTGAAGGATAACTGTGATGGCCACCTCAGCAATATTCTCCCACACCCCACACTGTGGAGCCACATGTTTTAACACACCACTCCAGAAATTAGTAAGTGGGGGACACTGATGGTGCTATGTATATACTATGTTTAAACACAGTATATACAAAAACATATACGTACAAACGTAGTATATACTATGTTTAAGGTGGTACTGCAGAAGGACGGGGAGAATTCTCAAATCAAAGCCTTTCAGTTGCAATCATACTCAAAATACATAGATTTTGGAACACCATTTGGTCTTGAACATGAAATATTTATCTTCCCAATATTAAAATCCTTTTAAAAACAATAAATGAAAGCTAATACTTTAAGTATTAGAAAAGCACTTTCCTACAAACTAATGAGCAAAGTCAATTGAGACTCTCATCACACAAACCAGAATCACTGCACCTCTTAGAATTCAAATACTTTGTAAAGACCAGATATGGTTTTCCTATACGAATCTCAGCTTTTTTCTTGTCCTCAGTCAAACTAGACAAGAAACATACACATACTTTTTGTTTCCAAGAGACCTCTTGACCTTCTGTTGTCTGTGATGTCCAGGCCTGGTATCCTAACAAAGCAGAACAACTCACATTAGCAGCATAATTTTTCTTCTTTTTGCATGTTTCACTTTTCAGTTAAACACAAACACCTGCGCTTTGAGGATGTGTGTACCATCCTTTGAGAAGGAAACCACTGTTATCTGCAACAAGGAAGTGTTTAACCTTTTCAACTCCAGACGAATTAGTACTGGAATCAAAATAGGAATGAGCCCCTGTGTGCTCCCCATGTCAAAGCCACTCATTCCCCCTGCACCGAGGCCCCTTGGAGTGTTCTTTGTCTCCAATTCATTCAGAAGGGCCCGCTTTCTGCCTAGACTTTATCACACAATGACAAGTATTTTAGATCCTAACTTACTAGTTTTTACATAACACTTATTTTTTCGTTAATGAAATAATTCTTGCATTTACCATACCAAGAACGTTGTCTCCAGTCTCTTTTATGCCCTCTTTTAATTTTTATCTCAATTACTTTGCATTCTGTGTCGGCTGCCCAGATGTTCACTTTATCCACATCCCAGAATCCTCCTCCTTATTTAACAAAGATTTTTTGGTCACTTATTGCTTCTTATGCTCCTATTAAGACACGTAATTTAACAGATACCACTGACATTCCCAAGTCAGTATAAACAATCCATTTGTTGTATGTTGTTCTTGGCATGTGGACAATCATTTATCACCTTCTTCCAAATACTAATAATAACTTCATGTCATTCTTCATTGGGAAACCCAGGACAAAAATCTTGGTAAGACAGACTAGAAACAAAAATCATTGCTCAGGGGAAGTACATGAAATACCAAAATTGTAAACGAGCAACTTGCCGTGTACAGGAACTAGCTAAGAAACTGGAAGGGAAAAAAAAAAAAAAAAAAAAGTGTCCTGCACTGCCGTAGAAACATAGAATGGTTTGGGTTAGAACGGACCTTTAATGTCCATCTAGTCCAACCCCCTGCCATGGACAGGGACATCTTCAACTAGATCAGGTTGCTCAGAGCCCCATCCAACCTGATCTGGAATGTTTCCAGGGATTGAGCATCCACCACCTCTCTGAGAAACCTGTTCCAGTGTTTCAAAACCCTTGTCAAAAAAAATTTTCTTCCTTATATATAGCCCAAATCTACCCTCCTTTAGTTTAAAACCATTATCCCTTTTCCTATTGCAACAGGCCATGATAAAAAATTTTGCCCTTGTCTTTCTTATGAGCCCCTTTTAAGTACTNGGGGGGGTGGGTGTGTGTGTCTCCTCAGAGTGGAGCAGAGGGCCAGAATCCCCTCCCTCAACCATGATTCTCCCTATCCTCGAGGGAAAAACCCTGGGACCGGGTGGCTCAGCCGCTTCAGGAAACTCCCCGTTTCAGCCACAGAATCATCAAATCATCGAATACCAGGTTGGAAGGGACTTCAAGGACCATCCGGCCCAATCTTTCTTGGCAAAAGCATGTCCCACGTCTCCACGTCTACCTGCACACTTCGTGGACCACTGCCTCCTGCACCGACGGCCTTTCGGACAAAACGCCCGAGCGAGGCCGGCAGCCAGCAGCACCCTGCTCCGCATCCTCCCGGCCCTCAGCCGGGCGGAACCGGGCCCGCCACGCCCCGGCATCGACGTCACGGGGCAGCCAGGCCTTCAAACGGAAAGCTAAGGCGCTTCCGCCGTTGCTGCTATCCGGGCAGTCCGGCCGGGTCCCGCTCGCCGCCCGCCCGCCTGGGGGCAAACAGATCGGAGCCGCTCATCTTGCTAGGGGCAAACCGCCCGCACAAAGCGGCGCCGGCCGGGCCGGGCCGGGCCGAGCCTCGTCTCCCTCCGGCGCCCCGACGGCAGAGCCCATCTCGCGGCGGTCTCCGGCCCCGCGTGCACGCCTCGCCCACCCCCAGCCGGACAACGGCAGCAGCCGGCAGCACCGGCGGCGAGGCCCCCCCGACACTCACCGAGGCGCTGCCACCCC
>VXAK01009527.1:2599-14099 GCA_013399435.1 Arenaria interpres
TCTTTATCTCAACCCATGAGTTTTTGGTTTTTTTCTCCCTTTCCCCTTCTTTTTTTTTTTTTTTTTTTTTTGGCTTTTTCTCCCACCCTTCTTGGGGGCGAGGGGGGAGCAGAAGGGGAGGGGGCTCAGCGAGCAGCTGCGTGGTTGTACTTGCCATCTGGGGTTAAAACATGACAGGTCTTCATACCCGTGTGCTGTGAAGAATGACCATCATCTATTTTTTAAGGAAAGATATATTATATACTGAAATATCTCTTCATTTGGGATAGAAAGGACAGATTAATTGCTCCTAAGAAAAAATGACAGGACTTGCTGTGTTTCATACTCCCTTAAGAAAAACTACTAATCCATAAAAAGCATCTAAGCTATCGTATGAGTAACAGTTACGGACTGCAATCTTTCCAGGGCTCTTTTGAGTGGGAACNGGGCTCTTGTGAGTGGGATCCTTGCAACTGTTCCAGCTGTTACACTGCAGCCAATGACCTATGGAAATGGCAGTGCAGTACATACGTCTGATGCCCCCACGTTATTCCGAGGAAAAAAGTAAGTTCCTTGTGTGTGTTTTGAGTAATTCCGGTTGTAATGTACCAATGGTGAAGCTTGTCTAATATAAATTTCTTTTGCAACTTTTTTGTTAGAAATTGCAAGAATACTGAAGAAAATGTTTTGTGATAAAACAGGCCACACCATGGCTTTTTAAAGTATTCATGTACCTTCTTTTGAGAATTTTAGTACTCATAAGTGACTTAGTATGTGTAGTTTTTCCTCTTCCAACAGCTGTAGCCTTACAGAAATGTTATATACATGTTTTATTTTAATGGATTCTGTCTGTGTGTGCTTGACTGTAAGAGGGTTTGTGTCAATAAATTGAGTGTTCTGTTCCTGTTAAGTTGCCAAATTAAGAGCAAGACTGCACCCTCAATGTTTTATGGTAATTATGATATTTTTCTAGTGACATACTAGATATTTCTCCTGATTTTCTTAATTATGTGATACTTTACTTTTCAAATACAAAGTGTTAAATTCAAGTATACATACGTTCTTTTTTTCAAGAGGAATTTTATGGAAACATAGTTTTTCTACTTTTCAAAAACCTAAGCTTAATTGAATTTACATAACTTTCTTAGTTACTTTAGTTGCAACAGAAAGGATTTTCAGATGAACGTATGGTTTGATTTTAACATTCTAGATAAAAATTACTTCTTATCAGTTCAGAAATAGTTCATGCGTGTTTGTAATAATTCTGTGAATCAGCTGATAGGGAGCAAGCTTTACATATTCTGTCTTCAAACTCTTTCCTGTATGCTATTTCTTTCCTGTATGCTACAATTAAATATATGGTATTAAGTTATAGTTGGATATATAACTTTCACATGAACTAAAGAAGTTCCTGGTTTCATGCTGCTGCATGCATGTTTTCCTCTTGGACAGTCTCATTTATGGAAAGCTTTGCTATGTTAGTGGTTTGCAGTCAACTAGTTAATCCTTGGATCTTGAGTCGAGTCTTCTTAAGGTATTTTTGCTGAACATGAGTTTGTGCAAGTTCTTCTCAGTCAAAATAGGCTGAAAGAGCATTATGTTTTGATATAACATTACGAGTTCCTTTAAGATTGCGGATCGGTAATGTTATCAGAACTTCTCTCAGACTTGAAAATTGAAAAGATGACTTGAGGTCTCTTCAGTTAAGTTTTTATTATTAGTAATACTATCTGTCCAGGTCCCCAAACTACTTTGATGCCAACTTTTCTAACTACAGAAAACTACTGTAGTTTTATTAATAGTTAATTAATTGATACATATGAACATCTGGTTTCATGCTTTTTAATTAAAAAAAAAAAAGTGTGATTACCCTCAAACTGGTTAATTTTATGCAGTGCTTGATGTATAAACAAAACATGAATACCCTCTCTTGTTCTTTACTGTGGATGAACCACACTGTGGAACTACTGGTCAGCTTTCAGTACAGCTTTTTCTTAATGAAGAGTTCAGATCCCTTGGGGCTGTCTGTAAGCATTGTATCTCTTCAGGTGTGTTTGAATTCCTGTGGTAGATGCCTTAATGAGGAGATACAGACCAGGGTTCGAAAGTGAGACATTAGGTTTATGACCTATGCAGCTTAATAAAATCATTAGTTCAGTTTGTCAAATGAATAATGTTTCTTTTTTGGCCAGATTTATGTTTTACTGTCTGTACAATCTAAGACAGAGAGAAATGCTATATTTGGAAGGGCTTTCTTTTTCTCACCTCCCCACCACCAATTTTATTTCATTCGTCGCTGGGTATTCAGAACTCACAAAACTTGTCGCTTCACTTACCTTGATTTTAACGAAAAGTACCCTTAGGTAGTCTGTATGTTTGTGGGTTTTTTCAAAAAAAGAATATTGTCAACAAAATGGTACAACCGGCTTTCCAAGCTGTCCTGCTTAACTGAACTTCCCATTTAGGTTTCAGTTGGTTAATACGCTCTTGTAAAGCAGTTGCATCAATTCATTTCAAGGGTAGCTGCGCTTTTGCAGTCATATATTCTCTTTTCCAATTTCAGGTTTATTTCACCTACTGTCTAGGATAGGCATTCCTTTTGTTCTGTAGTATATTTGCTTTGCTTGTAGTGAAATAGTCACATAATAAGGCATTGGTATTTGTACTTTGTAGCAACTGTCTTTTAATCATAGCTGGACCTTGCAAACTAGAGGAATGACTGTCTCCTAATTTTCTTTTTTTCTTTTTTTTTCTTTAATTTATTTTTTATTTTCAGGAGACTAAGGGAACAAAGTGTTCCACATGATGCCAAACGGCAGCGGTTTCCTTCATATCATCCTGAAACAACTGTAGTTAACCAAGCAGTGCCTTTACCAGAAGAACGTAGATACTCCTTCCCAGGATCAGTTCAGTCTCCACTGCTCCGTACACATCAGGAACCAGATTTAACTGGACGTATCCCTCCATTGCAAGATACTTTGTTTCTAGACTCGATAGAAACCACCCTCCCTGTGGCCAAAGATAAGGTAACGGCTTTGAATCTTGACATCTGCCTTCGGGGTAGGCAGGGTCCAATGGTGCTGTGAGACACCACAAAAATTTCTGCAAGAAATATCAGTAAAGTGTAGCTGCCACCATGGTCCTATAGAGCCTCCTTGTGTGTGTTTGGGTTGGAGCATTTTTGGGGGTAGGGGTCGTGTTTGCTTGTGTTGTTTGGTTTCCATACTAATGTCAGGAAACCTACATGTCTGCACCAGGAAGTAGAAGCTGGAGGGATGGCCCATTTGTCACATGACTGGGAGGCAGGGAGAATCTTGATGGAAAAAAAAATAACACCCGAGTACTGTGAGAGAAGCCAATTCTGAATAAATACAGTATTGGGCCTGTAGAGGTGTACACTGCCACTCTTCAGATGGAGATAAAAGATAGCATTGTAGCTGTTCTGGAATATAGAAGAGGATGTCGTCTTTAGGTGGACAGTGGAACTGTGTTTTTTGTTCATTTTTAGTTAAAAAAACCCAAACGTGGCTAATCGGCCTTCATACTTTATTTGCACCAACATGACAGAAGATATTTTTTTTCAGTATAAATACGCCTGTTGATTATAGAATGTAACAGTGTTGTGAAAGAGAAACAGTTAATACCTCCTTCCACCAAAGATCTGACTACTTCTTTAATAGTTTGTGTGGGATAAAAAAAGGAAGCTACCTTAAATAAGTCTTAATATTTATTTTTCTCCCTATTACTGGTAGGCAATCTGTTGACATTAAAGACAGCAGAAGGTATTTCTAGTCTTTCATTGCTTATTCCCTGAAGGCTGAAGATACTGATGAGGCAAAAATTATTTTCTGTGGATAGGCATTTTATAACAGATTGAACAAATTTAAATTTAAAAACTTTGTAGAAATTTCTTTTGGGGAGATGTTCAACATGAATTCAAGTATGGTAAACCCTAGACAATGAAATAGGTCATGTGAAGTTATGCTGGATTTTGATTTTTTTTTGTTTTGTTTCAATGCAGTCTTCTGTGTTTTGTGTGATTGCATCTCTGGCAGAAAAGAATGTTCACTTCTCTGTATCTTTACTTTTTGCATGTGTCTGTCAAGTTAAGTCAGCAGGTTTTGGATTTGTTTCAAGCATGTCAGCAACAGACCTGTGATTTGAACAGAAAAGAGCTCTGCAGAACAGAACTCCAGAGAGAAATTCAGAGAATTTTTCCACGTATGTTTTGAATTTGGTTACTTAATATCAGTTTGAATGCACTTCAGGTTCGCTGTTCTTCCTTCCCTTTAAACTATGATACATCACATCAGTTTGTATTCTGTGATTCTTCTGTTGTAGAGAGCCGACTCTTTTTGGTTGGGTCCTCACTGAATGGGTTTGCTACTCGTACCAGTGATGGCGACTTGTGCCTGGTGGTTAAAGAAGAACCAGTAAGTAATTTACAACATATATAGTTAAAACAAAGTCTGTTTTTAAAATGTATGGGCTTTCATAAGGCTGGAATGGCCCTGATGGGATGCACCCACAAGTGCTGAGCGATCTGGTAGATGGCATTGCAAAGCTGCTCTTCATCATCTTTGAAAGGTCATGGATAACAAGAGAGGTACCTTAGGACTGGAGGAAAGCCAGTGTCACCCAAGTCTTCAGAAGAGGCATGAAGGAGGACCCAGGAAATATCAGGCCAGTCAGCCTTACCTCCATCCCTGGAAAGGGGATGGAACAGCTCATTCTGGATATCATCTCTAAGCTTGTAGAGGAAAAGAAGGTTATTGGGAGTAGTCAGGATAGATTCACCAGGGGAAAGTCATGCTTGACCAATCTGATAGCCTTCTACAATGGCATGACTGGCAGGGTAGATAAGGGGAGAGCAGTGGACACTGTCTGCTTCCACTTCAGCAAGGCTTTCGACACTGTCTCCCATAACATCCTCATAAGTAAGCTTAGGAATCATGGGTTAGATGAGAGGACAGTGAGGTGGACTGAGAACTGGCTGAGTGGCAGAGCTCAGAGGGTTGTGATCAGTGGTGCAGTGTACAATTGAAGGCCTGTAACTACTGGTTTTCCCCAGGAGTCAGTACTGGCTCCGGTCTTGTTCAACATATTCATCAATGACACAGATGAAGGGACAGAATGTACCCTCAGTGAGTTTATTGATGACACAAAACTGGGAGGAGTGGCTGACACACCAGAAGGCTGTGCAATCATTCAGCAAGGCGTGGACAGGCTGGAGAGTCGGGCATTGAGGAACCTAATGAAGTTCAACAAGGGCAAGTGTAGGGTCCTGCACCTAGGGAGGAATAACCCCATGTACCAGAACAGGTTAGGGGCTGACCTGCTGGAAAGCAGCTTTTCAAAGAGGGATCTGGGAGTCCTGGTGAACAAGTTGACCATGAACCAGCAATATGCCCTTGTAGCCAAGAAGGCAAATATTATCCTGAGGTGCATTAAAAACGGCAGTTGAGGGAGGTCATCCTCCNAGGATGGGGCCAGACTTTTTTCAGGGGTGCCCAGCGATAGGACAAGGGTCAATGGGCACAAACTGGAACAAAATTTTGTTTCAACATAAGGGAAAACCATTTTTACTATGAGGGTGACAGAGCACCAGAACAGGCTGCCCAAAGAGGTTGTGGAGTCTCCTTCTCTGGAGATACTCAAAACCTGCCTGGATGCCGCAGCCTGCTCTACGTGAACCTGCTTTGGCAGGGGGAATGGACTAGACGATCTTTTAAGGTCCCTTTTAACCCCTACCATTCTGTGACTCTTTGGATTCCAAATTGAGAAACAAATGGTCAAATCCTTTTGATTTTAATAGCGTAATTTGCCCTCATAGCAGCTGTGAACTGTGGACCCAATAGTGTTGCAAATGTGAGTTTAAGCCTGTAAACCTTTCAACCCAATGAAACTTCCAAAAAATAAGCATTACCTTCACTCTATAGGTGAAAAAAGCACAGCAAAACAGAAATAAATTGCCTAGAATCATAAGGGTGGTGAAGCACTTGTACAGCTTGCCTGAGAACTTGTGGATCCCTGAAGGTGTTCCCAAGCTGGGTGGGGCTTTGAGCAGCCTGGTCTAGTGGGAGGTGTCCCTGCCCGTGGCAGTGGGGTTGGAGCTAGATGATCTTTAAGGTCCCTTCCGACTTAAACCGCTCTATGATTCTATGAAGAAAATTGTTTAGAGAACTCATTTTAGATGCAAGAACAACTTTTAATAAGTACAGTTTTTTTATTTCATTCTTTAGATTCATAACCACTAACTTTAGTGAGCAGGCATAAGAAGGAATTTGGTATGTAAAATATCAAATGGTGATAGAAAATGTTTCTGAGTAGAATTTGGGTTGAGAGAAAAGATGTAACAAATTCTAAATAGAGCATAATTTTGAAAGAATTGAAGCATCATTGAAAAGGAAGGAAAAGACATTTCTGTATAAGTGGGGCTAGGTTTTCATCAAGTTTTGTGGTTTATGAATGTCAGTTATTTTGCATATTGAATATGAATTGTTCTGTCTGGCTTTTGCTGTACTAAAGGTATATGTAGGCTCTGGAATGCATTGTTCATGTCTTATTCTGCACGTTAATTTTATTAAAAAGTAAAGCATACTTACTTGGAACATCTAAACGAGAGATACCAACTTTTTTCTTTAATTTTAATATTGTATTTCAGGTAAATCAGAAGACTGAAGCAAGACATATACTCAGCTTAATCCAAAAACTCTTCAGTACTAAACTTTGTAAGTTCCTGCCTACAGTGGGGTGGTAAGATTATTGGCAATTCTGAAAGAAGTATCAATGCACAGTTGTAACTAATCTGTGTAGTTGTATCTTGTCTAGCTTCTAAACACAGTATTGTTTGGAGAATAGCTATAAATATTTAGTAATGATACTTATCTTTGTGCTCATGGATAGTAATTAGAAAAACATAACAGTTGTCTTGCAAACTAGTGGGCTTCAAGAAGGGGTAGCATCTAAAATGACTTTAGAATTGTAAACCACAATTGGGAATGGAGGCGGTGGGACGCCAAAAGTAGATTTCTGTTTGGGAAACCTCTGTTAAGTGAACTCTTACTGCTCTTTAAGTTGTAGTGGCTTCCTGGCTTCCTGTAGTGGCTTCTTAAGAATTTGGAAAATAAATTCAGAGAATCATAGAATTGTTATGTTTGTAAGAGACCTTTAATCCAACTGTTAACCTAGCACTGCCAAGTTACCACTGAACCATGTCCCTCAGCACCACATCTACCTCTTTTAAATGCCTTCAGGGATGGTGAGTCAACCACTCCCCTGGGCAGCCTGTTCCAATGCTTGACAACACTTTCAGTGAAGAAGTATTTCCTTATACCCAATCTAAACCTTCCCTGGCGCAACTTGAGGCTCTTTTCTCTTGTCCTGTCCCTTGTTACTTCGGAGAAGAGACCAACACCCACGTCATTACAGCCTCGCTTCAGGTAGTTGTAGAGAGTGGTAAAGTCTCCCCTCAGCCTCCTTTTCTCCAGGCTGAACAACCTCAGCTCCCTCAGCTGCTTCGTGGTTCTTCTTTGGGTGCACCCCAGCACCTCAATGTCTTTCTTGTAGTGAGGGACCCAAAACTGAACACAGTATTCGAAGTACGGCCTCACCAGTGCCAAGTACAGGGGGACAATCACTTTCCTACTCCTGCTGGCTACACTATTTCTGGTACAGGTCACAATGCTGTTGGCCTTCTCAGTCACCTGGGCACACTGCTGTCTCTCATTCAGCAAGCTATCGACCAACAACCCAGGTCCTTTTCCTTCAGGGAGCTTTCCAGCCACCCTTCCCCAAGCCTGTAGCACTGCATGGGGTTGTTTGTGACCCACGTGCAGGACCCAGCACTTGGCCTTTTTGAACCTCATCCCATTGGCCTTGGCCCAGCCAGCCAGCCAGTCCAGGTCTCCCTGTAGAGCCTTCCTACCCTCAAGCAGATCAACACTCCCACCCAACTTGGTGTCGTCTGCAAACTTACTGAGGGTGCACTCAATCCCCTTGTCCAGATCATTGATAAAGATACTAAACAGAACAGGGCCCAGTACTGAGCTCTGGGGAACACCACTTATGACTGGCCACCAACTGGATTTAATTCCATTCACCTCAACTCTTTGGGCCCGACCACCCAGCCAGTTTTTTTCCCAGAAAAGCTTACACCCATCCAAGTCGTGAGCAGTCAGTTTCTCCAGGAGAGTGCTGTGGGAAACGATGTCACTCATAGAAGACTGTGTAGAATTTATTGGTTGAGGGGTGGGAGTGGGCTTGATACCACTGAAATAATTAACTCAGATACCTTGTGAAGAAAATATTAAACGTTGACAGTATGGGCACATACAGGAGAAACAGATCAATTCATAGTTCTTATAAGTTGTTGTTTAGTCTCTCTTCAGATGAAGAATTCAAGTGGGCAGCTCGTGACTTAAATGTGATAGTCCCCTACTTCAAAGACACTTTTGTACCATCTTTTGAATTACAAAAGACCCTGTCATTTATTGATATCAATGACTGTGTCCCCCTACTTCTCAGACTTGTGATACATTCTATGATGCCACCCTTTATCTTGCTGTTCTGAACAATCCTGCAATGATAAAAGGAACACACCATAAATTTTAATGCAGACTTCAAAACTTCTTCATTGGCCAGTGTGCATACCCAGACTTCAACAGCTCAATTGATGAGAGACTTGATAAATCTACTGCAGAATAGGCATCTGATAATTAATGGCTTATTACTACTGTATATTGATGTTTGCATGAAGAGTCCAGAACTTAGTCTCTGTTGGCTAGGATGCAAGTTATTCCAGTGCTTTCTGAAAGCACAGTGATGAAATGGTTGTGTTTTCAGGGATCAGAGGGGGAACATGTAAATAAAGTATCACCCTCTTCTTTTTTCAAGAGGTTGTGTTCTGTGACGCAACAGAACACACTAAAACACACTTAAGTTTTTTTGCCCAGGAATATGAATATCAGAAAGACATGATGGTCATGGGGGAGCAATCCCAGAAGGTTTTTGTTTATGCCAATGCTTGTTTTTGATGCTTCCCTAATTCTATGTTACCTTGCAAGTGCCTTTGGTCAGCTTCATTTAATCAAAACGTTCTTTGGAAGGTGAGGTAGGACAAATCTCTGCTGGTATTACCTCTCGTGTCAGACTCTCTTAGTTGTGGTATGTCGACTTCTGAGATAATTTCTTCATAACATGATCATCACTGTGGGCGTGAATTCCTATGCCTAGACATCTGTCCTTGTGCCTGTGTGTAGATTTTCTATGGACAGAATTGACAGGCAAAAGTTGCTTGAAATGTTCAAAATGAAAAGGCTTTTTACCGATGGGTCTTCCATTTGGATTTTGTTCATTTACAAACTGTAGCTCGACTATGCTCAGGTTCAGTACTTCTGAAATAAGGGAGGTGCCCTTGTTTAAAAGCTTATTTGGGCAAGTATAATGGCTATCATCCATAATTCCAGAGCAGCTTGTGGGTTGGTTTTGGCTGGGGACAGGGGGGGAGTTTCCCCAGGCTAGACTTCAGAAGCTAATAGGTTCATATGCTTTTTCTTCACCTTTGGGGAAATGCTCTGAGCAGTATGCACTTCAGTGGTGTCCTGGTGGCATTCCTGTGGGTTTTTGAAGTTCAGTTTACGTGCTTAGAAATAGTTGTTCATTGGTAACTCTAGATTGGTTGCTAAGTTCTTTTTTAATAGAACTACGTTTTTTTAAAAGTGACTTCCTAGCTTCTGCTGTTTTCAGAAGTCAGTTTCTGCTTAATCATCAAGGATGGCATCTAAAGGTACATTCATTTAAAGAAAAAGCCTACAGAAATTATAATTCTTTTGAGACATTACTTCAACTTGAACTAGAATTCTAGATTTGCAACTTTTAAAGGGTTAGCAGTGCGTGTGTGCTGCCACTGGGTTCAAGCAAGTGTAAGATTAGTCTGTACCATGCTTCTTTAAAAATTGCCATTTCTTTTCAAAAGTATTCTGCATTTTATTGCATGTGCATTTTAACAACCTAAAAGATATGAGCCTTCTTCTGATCGTTATTTTTAAGTTTCGTGCTGTCCAGTTAATACATATCATGCCATCCTGTAATCTTAAGGTAATCCCTCTTTGACAATGCTGGTTAAGTATTCCTTCTTCTTTCTCTTCTGTAGAAGAAAGACTGCAGCATGTTCTCAACAAATGTGAGAGCTGTCATTAAACTTATTCCTTGCTTCACACAAGAGAATGAAAATAAACATAGTTTGGCCAAACATGAAAGACATGAAAGCTAATGAAGGATGTGCCAAGTATGTAAGAGAAAGAAGAGGAAAGATAAGCTGTTACTTAAAACAAAGTTCTTGGGCTGATTTTGTGGAAGAGTTTTAAGGACAAAAAGAAATAAGGAGGAGATTTGTGGTATAGATGATGCTGTAGTGCTTTTTAAAAACTGTTTCCGGATGATTTCAATTCAGAAACTTGAGAGGAATTTTTTCTAGCTGTGCCCCTCCTAACATCTTCCTCTTTGTTCTTGTACTCTGTGGTGTTCCTGTACATTCCAAAATAAGGACTGAAAGAAGAGTGTGATTCTCTTACCTATTTCATCTTAATTCCATGATTGATTGATAAATTTGGAATCATTCCAAGTGCAGATTAGATCAGTCTCATTCACAATTTATCTATCTTGTAGGTAAATCATCTTCAAAACTTTTAAGTGCCATCCCTTTTCTCCTTTATAGACAGTTAACTGTGATTGTTAGATTAGCGTTTCATTCCGGGAGGTTTGGGAAGTGGATTCAAATTTTACCTAAGCTCCAGCTTATTTCAGGTTCAGGCTTACAGAAGGTAACAAGTGTGAGCAAGGAATTTGAGCCCATCAGATTTAAAGTCATAGAGCAGAGGCTTTTCTGTGTTGTCATTCTGCATCTACAATATTGACTGAAATGAAGGTGTATTCTTTCTTTGAATAGTCTAGTCACAAAGTAAAGTAGGGAAAACCTTCTGACATTTATTCACGGTTTCTGTGGGACACGTTAGTCTTAACGGTGTGTATTTTATTTCTCCTAGAGTAGAGAGATGTAAGGATAGCAGTGATACAGCTTCTGTTTCAGAGGCTAGCAGAGTATGTGTAACTTTTTGACTTACTTGTTCAGATACCTGCACATATCTATTTTTTACAGTATCAGCTAACATTCCCAGAACTGTACACTCAAGCCAATGTCTTTTAGAAATGTGAAACATGAATTTGGGGTGGTAACTGTTAACAACATATGGAAGAGAGTATAATCCAAACCACTGAGAGTAAACGTCAAACTGATTACTGTCTTGAGATTTGTCTAGGTAGCATTCATTTGAAAAAAAATTTAGCAGAACTGGATTGTCTGGTGCTTACTACCTGAATAAATGACAAAGAGCTCATTCTTTCTTAGTTATACAAAGAGATGCAGTAGTGTTGAGACTCAGATATCAAAGAGGAATCTGCCTAACAGTTTTCTAGTGGGGAACCTACAACAGCTAGCACAAGCAAAGGAAGTCGAATGAAT
>VXAK01009528.1:176-87833 GCA_013399435.1 Arenaria interpres
GGGGCCATAACCGCCGGGCTCCGGGCCTGGCTGCCCGGGGTGGCCACTGCTCTGGCCATGTTGGCTCCTGCTGCCCCAGCCCGGGCGCTCGGGGCCCGGAGGGGCCCCTAGGGGGACACACCTTACCTTGGGTTGGCGGAGTGGCCGCCTCGCACCATCCTGACAGCCGCTTCTGCGGCCACCGAGCGCGCTGGGCCGCTGCTACGGCCACGCTGCGTCTTAAGGCTGGACCCGGGGGAGCGACAGCTGGCTCCAGAGCTTCTTCTGCTGACTTCTGTGTCTTTCTCTTCCCGCCAGGGTCCCAACCTGATCATTAATCAGCCCGACGAGCTGCTGGAGAGCATGTCCGAGTGGTGCAAGGAGCACCACGGGAAGGTAACCCTTCTAGAGCAGTCACGCTGCGGTTCCTCTCTCTGTTTGCAAGGATGAGCGTGAGGTATAATTCAGAGTTATTAGTTGCAGTACAGTCACCTAAAAAGGGACAACTCCCATGCTGAGCAGTTTGCAGTCAAACAGAGGAGATAAAGGATGGGAGACAGTAAGTATCACCCTGGTTTTGTACCGAGGAGCTGATGCCTTTGCCCAGGGTCTCACAGCTCGTCGGTGGCACAGCTTCCTGTGTCTTTAGTCTTCATCCCGTGGCTCGGCCGCAGGATGGCCCTGCATTTGCACTTTGTAGCCCGGCTTTTCCTAACTTGCGACAGTAGAGTACTCCAGTGCGGGCAAAATGCAAATTTATCCCTGCAAATTCAGATTTTTGGAGAACTAAACAGACCCATTTACTGTAAACGTGGCATTGTCATTTTTGCCTGTCCCCCCAGCACTGCACATCCCCCCAGCCCCCCAGGCTGTAAGCCTCCTGTATTTTTTTCACCAAAAGCCCCACTTTTGCAGAAAGAGATTATTTTTCCTATTATTTTTCATTCTTTCAGCCACCAAAGAAAGCTTCCTCCTTGCCAGCAGCGAGAAAGCGAATGGATTTTCCAATCCCTGATTACCAATTGAAATTCAAGTTAGTTTTCAATTAAGGGCTGAAGTTTTGAGACACCCATAACCCCTCCTCTCCTCCCCCTTCGGCATCTCACGCTCCCCGGGAAGGATTAGCAAGAGTTTGGAAAATGAATATTAATTTACCGTGATGGGTGCTTCTCCCCTTCTCCAGTCGAGGACTCCAACTCGGCTTCGGCTCACGAGTGAATTGAAGATGGTAGCATTCGTTATCGCTGCTCCTGAGGAGCTACTTATTTTTAATTGACTAAGAAAAGAGAAGCAATTAGAATACAGATGAAAATGCAGCCACATAATGAATTTTTTAACCACCACTTGGATCTGTCAAGTAGGTTTCTGCGGCAGAGTCGTGGAAATATATAGCGTAGCCAGATGGAAATAAATCACTGAGAACACTTGGAGCAGATTTGACATTTAACTATTGGGGAAAAAAAAAGAAGGAAGGAACTTTTCTGATTTATAGGAATCTTGATAAACACTTAAGCTGGGATCCTGATTATTTCTGTTTATTTATACCTCCTGCTCTGTGTGGGGAGGCGAAGGCTTCTCTTTAAGGAGAGAGAAATGTAATACTCTCCTGGATGGCTTAGGTACAGGTGTATAACGAGGCTGGCATAATGTCTTGCTAATTGAGAAGAGCCCCTAGAAAGTACAGCATCCGGGAAAGAAAAACAAAGAAAAACCAACAACCAAAACCAAAACAATCAGAGGTTGGTGGTATTAGGACTGTGTGACCATCGCCTTTGCTGGTGTGGATCTGTACTTCTCGAGCAGTGCCCTGTGCATCGGTCAGGCTCGGGGGGATCCTGGGGGGAGTAATGGCCAGGAGATGTCCCCAAATGCCGAACCACGGAGCTCAGCGGGTGCTTCAGGGCACCCCGGGGCACAAAGACTGCTCAGAGGGGGCTGCCCTTCTGCTGCAGAGCCTTTCTGGAAGTACTTTTTATGGCAGTGTCTTTCTGATTTCTGACGGATGGCTCTTTTTTTTTGCAGTCTGGTCTTACTAAGGCTGTGAAGGAGAGTAAAATTTCATTGCAGCAGGCAGAGTATGAGTTTCTGTCCTTCGTACGCCAACAGACACCGCCGGGGCTCTGTCCTCTCGCAGGTAAAGCGTGTTCTTTCTTAATAATACTAACGATGCCATCCCTCCCGCCGCTCCCAGCTGGGTGCCGAAGCCCCGCTGCTGCACGAGATGGGGATGCTTTAGTTCTCTGTGCCGAGATCTGACACGTGAATCAAAACCCGTTTAGTGAGGAGAGGTTCAGTAACAGCATCATCCCGTCGGCAGATTCCCTGCGGCAAATACTGCGCGTTGTTACTGCGGGAAACGGCAATTCTCTTTGGCATTAATATCTCTGTGTACAGCTTGTAATTGGGGTGGGCGACCTCAGTGGTGACAGCAACCTGCAGCCGTAACATCTGAGCTGCAGACCCCTCAGCGTCTCCTCCTCACTCTGTGTATCAAAGGAAGCGCCAAATATGAGTTGTCCAAACGTCCTGGTACCTGGAACCGCGTCCGGGAGCTTCCCAGAGGCTCCCGGGGCTGGTGCCGAGGGGAATTAATAGCGACGCCCATTTTCCCTTGGCGGAAAACCCGATTCTTGCATAATACGTTGATACTTATCTGTGCGACACAAATTGCAGGAGCACTCACTGAAGAATTAATAGTGGGATTAGGGATGTAAACCGTGTGTGATCCTGCAATGAAAATCTGACAAACCTTTACAATCATATTTACTAGAAAAGGGGATAAACGAGCTGCTTGCGAGCGGCTTTCCAGAGCCTGTGATCTTTCCCCGGCTCCCTTCGCCGGCTGCTCGCTCAGATGTCGTTCGTGGCGCCTTTGTCGTGTCTTTGAAGAAACGTCTTATTTTGTGTCTTTGTAGGTAACTCTGTTCACGCAGATAAGAAATTTCTTGACAAATACATGCCTCAGTTCATGAGGCATCTTCATTACAGGATCATTGATGTGAGCACCGTCAAAGAGCTTTGCAGGTAAACGTTCCCCAAATGAAGCAGTCGTGTGACAGACAATCCAGGGGCGCCTGGGAAGTGGCACCAACAGGGGCTCCTCTGAAACAAGGCTCAGGCTGCAGGGAGAGGGCTGCCTGCAGCTCCTCCGCCGTTCGTCCCCTCTGTTCGGGGGTGCGCAGGAGGAGCCGTGAGGTGACTTCGCGGGGTTGGGGCTTCTCCGGATGCCCGTGAAACCCAAATTCTTTCCCCAGTTGAACCAACCCACAGCAGCACCCACCGGACGTGTTTCTGAATCCCAGTTTCCTTTTTTAAATGGCGCTCTTTTCCGCTTGCAGACGCTGGTATCCAGAAGAATACGAGTTTGCACCAAAGAAGGCGGCTTCTCACAGGTGAGGCTTCTGCTTTGGTCTGTAAGAGAGCAGGGCTTGTCACCGGGAACCACGCTCCTCGCGAGCAGGACATGGAGCTCCCTTGGAATTCCCGGTGCCTCCGATGCGGGCGGCGGCAGAGGCTGCGTGTTCCCGCTCCCCGTCGTATGTCTGAGCCCGGTTACTGCAGGGAAAGGGACTGGGAAAACAGAGACTCAGAACTTCCCTCATCTGTTCTGATTCACTCTGTGCTCTTCAAGCCAAGGTTCGGCAACGTCGATACATCTGGCACTTCTCAGCCATCAGAGTGAGAAATTGGGTGAAAAGAGCTTCACAGTGGCTTTCCCTGTCCTTGTGCCGGGCAGTCGTTCATAGACACTGAAATTGGGAGACAGCAAACGGGGGGATGAGGATTCTGTTCCTGGCTATTTTCCGGGTTCCCTTTGTGCAGCCTCGCACGTTCTCCCCTCTCTGGAAGGGATTAGTTGTGAGTTACCCTCCTGCCAGCCGCTGAGGCATCCCTCAAAGTCGCCGTTGCGTTGAGGTTTTGGAAGAAAAGATTCTGTGCAACATTAAAACGTATTTCTAGGAAGCTACATTTTCTAGCCCTTCCCAAGGCAGGAGACAGGGGGTCCTGTGGGACCCGTGGGCTCTGGTAAATCCCTGTATTCTGTGTGCACAGGGTGGGCATCCAGTGTGGGCTCTGGAGTGTTGGAACCCAGATGCAGCTGGAGGTGTGCGCAGGCGCTTTGAAACCCTCCTTTAATTCTCTTTCAGAGCACTCGATGACATCAGGGAAAGCATCAAAGAACTTCAGTTCTACAGAGATAGCATCTTCAAGAGGAAAACGGATGAAAAGAAAAGGAAACTAATAGAGAACGGGGAAAGCGATAAAACTGCCAGCTGATTTCTCCTCGTGCCCTGCCAGCCCACGGCACGTACCTGATGCGTCTCCAGGTTCTTTTCTGTTTGCCAGTCTCCCGAGAAGCTGCAGCCCTCAGTTACCTCCTTTCTTAACAGCCGTTAAATCGCAGAAGGAAGCCCGAGTTCCTGCTTCTGTTCTGTGCGAGCAAGGAACCGACACACTTGAGCCTCGGCAGCGCCTTTGTACGTCCTAGGTAAACCCCGCTGTTTGATACTCCTCTTCCTCTGGTTTTAGACGCTGTCTTTCACTACACAATAAACACAGTTCTGTTGAAAGAGGGTGGTTTCCCACAGCCTTTCTCTCGGGCTCCCCGTGAGCTGCCGGGGAACCGGCCTCTCGGAGCTTTGTGAAGGAAGACGCTCGGGGAAGCGATTCAGTGGTGTGTGTGCCTGGGGGTGGGTGTGCACAGACCCCGACCTGCCGCGGGTCCCTCGGGGCGGGATGGAGGGATGGACACGGCAGCTCCATCCGCCTGGAGTAATCCCTGGGAAAGGGCCTGTAGCACGTCCCCTTCCCACAACGTGCTCGTGAGAAACGTGAAAAGCTGCTTCCCTGACCTGAAGGGTGGGTCGGGCTGGCGCAGAACGCAGGACTTGCTGCTTTTGAGGTGTGTGGGCCAGAAAAGTGACATTTAAAAGGGAATTATGTCGGGAGAGGGGCCTGAACTCTACTTGCTCCCTTCAGCAGTGCGTTTCAGAACACTGGAGTAATAACGAAAGCATTCTTAAAACATCCAGTTTAATGCCAGAAGCCGTGACGTGGCTCTGGATAGTTAACAGCCACCTGCAAATCAGGAGCACATGGAGCGCAGGGACAACAGCATCATCCCAGAAACGAACGGCACGAGCAGCAAGACCGAAAAAATTAAACTTATTACTGATTATTGGTAAAAACCACATCAGTAATTGAACCGCTCGGTTCCTGCGTGGCCCTGGTGTTTGCTGCACCATCATTACTCCAGCGGAGCAGCTTCCGAGGAGAAGGTATGGCTGAGGTTTGCAAATGTGAAGTTCTTTGCTAATAAAAATACCGGTGGGGAAGGGTCTGAAGGGCTGGCCTGGAGCTGTGGCGGTGGCTGGACTGTCCCCAACCAGTGTCACTTCACCAGAGACACAGGTTTTCTTCAGTTGTGCAAAGGCAGTGGCCACAGGCAGAGGTGAATCACGAACACGAGGGGAGGAATCCCCCCACACCAAAATTTCCCTCATTTCGCCCCTTTTCAATTCCATTTCTGGTGCCTGACTCTTCCCTTGCTCCCCTGGCAGCACGAATGAGTGGGCTGAAAGCTCCCAAAACTCAGTAGAAGCTTTCCTGGATGCGCACGAGGAGCCATGTTGGTTTAATGGGGGTATTTACCTGCTCCTTGAACCTTGTTGTGCGTTTGGTGTTTTAGGAGGGAGCCGGTGGCCGCGGGTTCAGGCTGGGATTGACGGGGAGGAGCAGCCCCGGTACAACGCGTCGCAGCCCGGGGCAGCACGAGCCAATTTCCTTCCCAAATAAACGCATCTTGCAGCGTTTTAACTCGGCCACATTAGAAAGCAAGTCACCCGTCCTGCATTAACTCATCAGAACCGGAGGGAGTCGGCGATGTGAGAGATGCAGCTCCTCCCCCGGCTGCTGGGGCGTGAAGGCAGCAAAGGTTTGCCTTGGGAAAGGTTTTCACGTGTTACATATGTGACTACACACATGATGAGGGGCTCCGCAGGCGCCGTGACCCTTCCTGGGGGGATGCAAACGGGCTTTTACTGTGTCACCGACACTAGTGCAGCCCCTCACACCACCACAGCGGCCAGAGAAATTCTAATTAAACAGTCATCAGCCACAAGCAGGTGTCTTGCACATCCTGGAGCCAGCTCGTGGGTCCGGCCGGCAAAAAAGATCCCGCACCTCGTGAACAGAGTAAGTTTGAGCTGAAGACGCGGTGGATGGAAAGCCCCACGCTGCTTTGGGGAGCTGTTTTTCAGAGGGGACCTCACGCACCGAGACGCTGCCACCCAAACAGCACGCGGGGGAAAGATCATCACACTCACCTTCCCACACCGGACCAAAAGCTCTTGCTTTCCTGCTCGTGCCGTGTGTGAGCCGTGTGTGTTTTACATGTTGGCCTTTCCTGAGATCACGTCTTGGGCCAGCTGGGTGTAAAAATGCCCTTTCTCACACTCCAGACCTGCTCGTAGCGACACCGGCGTCTTGTCTGGGTGCGGGTGGCAGAGCCCTCAGGTTGCCCCCGAGAAAACTAAAGAAAACTAAAACGCTGAGAAATTTTCGATTTTCTAAAAATAGAAAACTAAAACGCCGAGAAACTAAAACACGGAGTGTTTTAGTTCAAATGTGCCGGGTTTTGCTTGCCCTGCTTTTCCCTCCACCAACTCAGTCGCTCAACTCAAACTCTCCTCACCCCAAAACGCTGCACGGGGCTACTTGCTACAGCCCACACGGTAGCCAGCCCGAGGCACGTGCCGCGGTGCCACCGGCTCCCCCGCGGCCCTCACCCTGGTTCGGAGCCGGATTAGGCCGAGGATGGGGTTGAGCAGCTCCCGGCAGACGCTCCCAGAGACCTGCCCGGAGCCCGGGGCACGGCCACGCGCCGCCAAATCCGCTTTAATCTTTGATTTCGGTTTTGTTAGTTCCACCCCCCTCCACCTTCCTTTGACTCCTTCTTTCTGACCTACTTCTCCTCCTTTTCATATTTCATTCCTTTTTAAGCGGCTTTTATTTTTCGCAAAACATTTTTTTAAAGGAAAATATGCCATCTGTGTTTATACATTTTTAAATATTGTTTATTCTTGCTTCTGAAGTCAGCGCGCTGTACGAAGGAGCTTTATCTCCTTTTCCTGTATCACGCAAGAGCTTTCCTGCCTCCCTGCGCTGGCATCTTTTGAGGTTCCGATTTAGTACAAATTTGTCATGCCTCTCGGCAAAGAGCAGATAAACCCCCCCAAAGCGGGTGTTCCTTTGCTGCTGGATGTGTCGTGCGGGGGCTACGGGGGGAGCGGGGAAAGGGTGCGGACCCCCCTGCAGCCTCGCACCGTCCCCTTTTCCAGGGGGACTTACATGGGTCCTTATTTCTGTGCCCGATGCCCTGAAAGCCCCATCTTCCTGACGAGGTACCTGGGGTGCCAAAACCCATAAGGACTCGTTTTTGCTCACTTTTGAATAAATTCAGGTCCGTTAACGCCTGCCCCCTGCCTGAAACGCAGCACCGGGACCCCCCCCAGCTCAGTGGTCCCCAGGCTGTGAGGACGGTCTGCTGCCCCCTTGGTGTCCCACCCACAGCCCCCGGGTCTGGCCACGAGAATAACACTCTATTTTTGGATGTGGTAGATAAAAAAAAAATAATAAAAACTCGCCCAAAGGCAAATATACAGTGCACCTGGGTTTTTCAATTTAATTTAATAAATTATCTTGGCTCCAGTAATTATTTATTTGAAATAGGAATTTGCTGAGAGGCCTGGAGTCCTTTTAATATTGCATTAATAATGGAGCCGGGGATTACTGAGACAATCCTAAAGCCAGTTAAAAACCTGCGTCGCTTATTCCGCCCGGGTTCTGGAGCCCTTCTGGCCCTGAATGTGCAATTGCTCCGGTTGGGAACACCCACCCTCGGACGCACCGAAAGGTTCAGCAGGAGCGTTATCCCGCAGTTAAAACACAGCAAATAGCCCCGATGCCCCCCAAACAAGCAGAGAGACCCCCCCAGGCCCTTCCCGGGAAGGACCAGGCGCCGACAGCCCCCGGAGCTGAGCTCTTCCCAGCGGAGGAGGTTTCCCCACAAATGACCCACTTTGTTTGAAAATATTTTGTACTTCCCTTTTCCCAGTGAGAAGTCAACGTTTCCCCCTCTTCCCCCCACGCTCTGTCAAGCTCTAATTATTTATATCTGGCAAAAAAAACCCTCCCTGCAGTCCCAGAACAGTTGTCGGCTCCCTCCGGATCCCGCAGGAGGTTTTCAGCACAGCTTGGAGCTCCAGCCATCCCTCTTCCCAGTCCCCCCGCCCCGAGCTCTCTGCCCACTCCAAACCCAGCATCCTCACCCCCCTCGCCCACAGCCGCCCCCGGGCACCCCCGGACCGTGGGGTGGGGGGGTTTCCTTCACACCTTTCTCCATAAGGACACGGGGCAGCGGCGCAGGCTCACCAGGGAGCAGCCAAGCTCTTTCCCTGCCTCCTGGTTACTCTCCAGCTCTTTCCATTTCCAAATCAGCACAACCCGGGGGGGGAAAGCCCCTCCAGCCCATCCCAGGGCACGGATACATCCCATGGGGAGGGGACGCCACCCCCTCCCTCTGCCCAGGGGCTGCTGCCAACCCTCCCTGCTCCTGCTGCAAAAAGAGCCTCACGCTGCCTTTCGAAGCCCCGGTAGCAGCGGGGAGGCCACGTATCGGTATCCAGCTGGTGGCCAAAGCCCCCGGCCCACGGGGGAACGGCAGGAGCCCCCGTCAGACGGGAAGAGAAAATGTTTGCATTTTGACGACAGGTCGCAAATGGCACTGGTGTGACTTCCCTCCCATTCCCCTCGCTCGCGGTGCCCCTGGGCTCCCAATCCATCTCATCAACCCTTTTATTTGCTTCTGCGCTTGGCACAAATATTTTATGCATGTTTATACACCATTTTTTTTTATGATCCAGTCTGCCACTGGGTTTCCAAAGTAAATGAAGTACAGGCACAGCGGTCCTGCGCCGGGGTGAAAGCCGTTTAAGGCGTATGTAAATCCACCTCCTCGGACAGAACGCCCTATAAAGATGGAGAACAGCTCATTAAAACCTCTTTACTGCAGAAGGCAAGTTTGTTTTCTGGTTCACAGAGCAAGAGTCCCTGCAGCTCCCAGCACCGTCAGGCCGGAGGCTTCTCTGTGTGGAAGCTCCTTTCCAGACACGAGGTGTTTGGGATTTCCACAACGGCAGAGAGGGCAACTGGTTACCTGTCTGTCCGTCCATCCGTCCATTCACCCACCCGTCCCTCCCCATCTCTTCTCTGCCCTTCCCTGCACCTCTCACTCTGTTCCTCCTTCCATACTGTACTGTTGGGTGCAAACCATGGAAATCAGGAAAAATACGAGCTCGTGCTACACCAACGGCAAGGCAGAGAGTATCGAACCTTCACATTTCTCACTTTCCCTTGGCTTCAGGGCAGACCACTTGAATTCCCACTTTTCCCAGAGAAATCACCGTGCCCGTTCCCCTTTGCTTCTCAGCGCAGCCGCTGGCTCCAACGCAACTCTCCGAAAGAGCTGCTGCGCCCGAGGGCACGGGCAGCCCGAGGCACGGGCACGACACCGCCCTGAACGAGGAGAGGAAATGGCAAAAATGGCAAAACCCTGAGCCCACCCTCCCACGGTGCGTTGCGGGAGAGCGGGGCGGCTGCTGGGAGACGGCAGGGACGCTGCGGGCAGCGCTGCTCACCGGCCGTGGGAGACGCGGGGTGCAGCTGCACGGGCTCAAGGTCGGCTGCAGGCAGCCAGGAATAGAAAACCTTCAGACTTTTTCTTTTTTTTTTTTTTTTTCCTCCTGCTGCTGTTGATGATACCCTTTTACTGGAATAACTCAGGGATGCTGACAGATAAGCTTTTAGGATAGTGAAATCTCCGTGACACTTTAAGTGCTCTAAATGACAAAACAAGGACGTGCAAAATTATCCTGTGTGGACTTGATAAAACACAACTTGTCAGAAACTTGCCTGCGGCTTCATCTGCCCAGGCCCCAGCGAGGACGGGCCACCCCAGCCCTCCTGGGGGCTGTCCTTGCGGGTGGAAGAGGAAGCAGAATAGCGGGGGCAGAGGAAAGAGAGAGGAAAAGGGCAAAAGACGGGTCGTGGTGAGGAAAAGCTTCTGGAGCGATGGGGATGGAGGCCCCTTCTGGTGTAAGAGACCCATCGCTTTGGGCCGAGCCGTCTCTTCCCCACCACTCCCCGGGTGATGGAGGAAAAACAAATGGCTGTAAATTGCTGGGTGCTGGATGTTTTATCCCTCCTTCCAAAGGAGCAGCGGGGTTGGTGCTACGTGTGGGGCACCCGCTGCCCGTGACACGGGGAGGGAGATGCGACAGCCAGAGATCAGCTCCTGGAAGGAGCAGGGAAAGGGAATAAATTGCCCAGACGTGGTAATGGGTGTGACAGAGCCTGACACAGAAAGTATTTTGAGAGACAAAACAATTAGCCGGCGAGGTGAGCAGCCCCTAATTATCCCCCACGCACCCTGCACCAAGGGAAGGTTACTGCGAAGGGCTGGGAGAGCTGACAAATAATTCACGTGAAAACCCTTTTGCGGCCCTCAGACACAGCTCACCGCGGAACCCCCTGTCCCGGGCGGTCCGGGAGGACCCCCACACGGGGTTGACCCCCCAGGCCCCGCTCTGGCAGCAGGGGGGTGTCCCTGGGGACAAGGGTGCTCGGGAGGACCACGCGCGGCGACGATGCTCACCCGGCCGGCGGCGCCCGACAAGCAATTAAGCGACGGGAATGAAGGAAGGCAAGGCCGGGGAGAAGGAGCCGCCTGGACCCCGGTGCCGGCAGAGCCCGGGCTGGGAGCGGAGACCCCCGGGACCCCCCGCCCCGCAGCGGCTGCAGTTGCGGGCGCCCCGCCGGCGGGGGAGCTCCGAGACCGGCGGAGAGGAGCGGCGGGACCGAGCCCCGCAGCCCCCCCCGGGACCGGGCACAGAGCCCTCCCTCCCCGCTTTTCCCTCTAAAGATGGTCTGCATCAGCGCCCTGAAATGCAACACGGGGCTGCTGAAGGGCGGCCCCCAAACCTCACCCGCCGGGAGAGGGGCTCTCCTGCTCCTTTCACAGCGTTTGCTTTGCATTTGGTCACAGAAGTTAGCTGTACTCGCTTGATACAGTCATAACGCTGGAAAAACACACACACACACACAAACACCCCCAATCCTTCTCCTCCATCAAAAACTCCAGCACGGGAAGAAGTTCAGCAGTGGCAGATGTTCTCCCCAAAACCCCACGAGCAGCTCCTGGGCTGGGGACACGAATCCCGGCTGCCCCAGGAGTGTCACACCCCGGGGGGGTCCCTCCAGTGCCCCCCCAGCAGGGTTGTGCTCCCTCCCCGGGGCTGCTCGCAGGGTAAAGCCCCCTACACACACTTGTGGCACCATCACACGCGTTCGGCAGGAGTTGGACGCGGATGAGACTCTCTCTTCTCCTCTAAAGCCAATGTTTGCAGAGCGAACAGTGACCGATAGATAAAGGAGAGGGAACATCAAAAGACATTGTCCCCGTCAATCAGGCTGCGAGAAGTACAGTCATTCTACACCTGCTTCAACCCGCTGGAATGTTTTACTGATTTAAAAAGAAAATATTTCCTCTGTTTACCCTGAAATAGGCGCGCAGCCTGCGGGAAGGGGCAGCCGGAGAAGCCGCCCTGAGAACCCCCGGCCACCGGCGCCAGCTCCCTGCGCTGGAATGAAACCCCACAACCGAGTGCTCCCGACCCCGGCAGAGAGGACCACGGGGAGGATCGCGCTCTCCGGAGTTTGCAGAAGGGAAATGAAGTGCGGAGAGATGGAGTGACCTGCTTAAGGTCGCGTGGGGAATGTGTAGCGCAGCCAAGAACCGAACAGAGATCTCCAGGGCCCTCATCTACTTCTTCCACCGCAAGATGTTCCTTCCTCTTTCCCTCCAGAAAACCAAGTTAAAAATAAAACCGCCCTGTGTTCCCCTTTGGCGGCAACGTGACTCGTCTGCGAGCTGCCCGGGCCGTGGCACCGCCGGGACGCTGCCTCTTTCTCTGCAGGGCTCTTACCTATATATAAATATACATATATTTTTTATATGTATATAAAATATATATATTTGTGTGCATACATTAATTAGGTTACGTGGCCCTTTCCTCCCCATAATTAAAGTGGAACCTCTTCACAGGTTTGAAGAGGTTTGAAGGGAACCTCTCTTGGTCCAGAGAAACGCTTTCATCGGCAGCCGGCGCTCCGCGGTGCCTCCTCGCGTTGTTCCCTTCAGTCGGAATAAAACTCCTTCTGATAGGGACGGAGAAAATCGCTCGCTGTTCCCGGCGCTGTCACACGCAGAGCCTGCCGGCGCGGGGAGGGGAGGCAGCCGCCAGCCACTCTGGGGGGAGGCTGGAGGATGAAGGCTTTGATGGCCGGGTGTGATCCGTGCGGCGCGAGCCGGACAGGAGCTCCCTTCGGGAAGGGCTGGCGTCGCCTCGCCGCTTCACGCTGACAGGGTTTGTCGGGGAAACAGTCGGCTGTGATTGCTGTGGGCCCAATTAAGCACTCTCCGAGGCGCAGGGGTAGGTGTGCGCTACGTGCACCGGCGGCTCCCGGGGGCTGACTGCTCCTCGCACACAACCCCCCCCCCCGGGGGCTCTGGGCTCTGCCCCCTGAGCCACCGCTGTCCCAGCTCTCCCCAACACCGGCCGGTTTGCGGGATGGGTGCCAAGCCCTGGTTTTGGGGGGGGAAACGCCGGCTTTGGTGCCCGCAGCAGCCCCCAGCAGCGCCCGGGGGCTGGAGAACATCTGGTGATGGTTCCCCTGCCTCGCCTGCTGCTGGCTCCCCACGTTGGACCTGCTCTCATCCCCCCGAGTTTTCCAACCTGTTGTGTCCTTCTGTTCTCTCTCCTCTCCTCACTAACCCCTCTGGGGAGGAGCTGCCTTTTTACCAGCGGATAAAAGATTTTACCCGCAAGGCGCATCCACAGCCGCCCCCACGTTTCCCCGCATGAGTTCTGATGCTCAAAGTGTTGCTCACAAATGTCACCCCAAAACAACCCCGAACCCCTTTTCCCGAGCTGCCACCACCCCGACAGCATCGCTGCTGTTGCTGCGGTCGGACTTGTGGTGTCTCCCGAGCACAGAGAGCGGCGAGCGAGGCAGAGAGAAGGAAAACAGCTCTTTTTAGGGAGCATGGCGATGAAACCAGGACAGAAACACTGCTCGGGGCCACAGGTTTCCCTTGGGTGGTTATTTTCAGAAGATACAGCTCCCGCGGTCAAAGAGAGGTACTAAAGGTACATATTATCTTTCCGGGTGCAATCCCCTTGCTGCAAAAAGGAGAATCTCCCGCAGGAATGAAGATCGCTTTGTTCCTCGCTTGCACAGGGAGGAGAGAGAAGCCCTGGCTGTGTCCCCGTGCCGTGTAGGTGTCTGCACGAGCCCAGGGCTCGTGGCACGTGTCGGCGGGGAAGGCAGGCGTCCCACCTCTCCCATCCCCGCGTGACGGGTGTCAGGAGCCTGACGTTGTCGCTCCTGCCTTCTCCCCCACCTCGGGCCCCTACCCCAGGCAGCACTGCAGCTTTGGGTGACATTTTGGGTCTGTGAGCCTCTGCAGAGAATGGGCTGCCCGTGCCAGAGGTAGCCCAGTGTTCCCCTGGGAGGGGACAGGCTGGGGAAGGCTCGGCGAGAGACACGGCCACGCTTGTGCCGTTTGTTTAAGGGACCCTTCATCCCAGAACCCTGTGATTTATCTCCCAGGCTTTTAAAAACAAACATATCATCGCTGACTTCTCAGCTCTGTCCTCCATTAAGGCACTGAACCGGCGGCTGGTGCCCCTTCTCCTGCCTCCTCTCCCTGCAGGGAACTGGCCCAGGAACACGAGGACCACACATTTTCCCGATAAAAGGGGATTCCAGCTGCACACTCCCAGTGAGAGGAGACCTCTGCCGTTCCCAGCGGGGCGTCCCATGGGAGTCTGAACACGCAGGTGGAAGGTACCTGCTGAGAAGCCAAATCTACAGCCCCACGGCCATGCCCCCAGAGAAACGCCCTTCACACAGAGTCCTGTTTGCGCTGGCAAGAACCTGCCCAGTCAGACATCACGGGCGGCTTTAAAAGGTCTGAGTATGTTTAAGCATTAGCCTTGGCAGGGGAAGGATGCTGCTCTGCTCTGCCCAGCCACGCTGACATCCCCCAGCGCTTTGCACGGCTCCGTTATCCATCAGGAAATCGGGGCTGGTGGGGTTTGATCCCCCGGGATTCCCAGCACAACGATGCAAACGCAGCCCAAACTTTCCATGTCGGCGTGGGCTCTTCCACCCGGCTCCCCACGGCAAAGGCAGGGCTGGAGCCAGCGGAAGGGCTTTCAGATGGTCTGGGATGAGATCTTTCTAGAAAGTCAGCTCTCTCTAATGGATCCACTCTGATTTCAGGCAGAAAAAACGCAGGCAATATGTTTGGGGACAATTATTTCCCTTTCCAGAGGGACAGAGTCACTTGGCCCAGGGTCTTCGTCGTGTCCTCTGCTCTAATTGCCCCGAGCTGCTCTACCTGGAGAGAGCCTTAATACATAATTATATACCATTAGCGATGAGAATAACATGACAACTGCTTTGGATAATCACGCAGAGCACAATTTCTGCCAGTCTCCTAGATACCACAGACACATAAGTATTGGTCTCATTTTTTGCAAGAGAGTATTTTGGAAGAATTATTTAAGCCGGTAATAAAAGCTGCAGCCACACAATCCTGGTTTCACAGGGCTCAGAAGAAAACCAAAGGGAAAACTCACTGCAAAGGCCAATCAACTGGTAGGATTTTTAATTTTTAAAAAAACCCACTAATTAAGAGCAGAGTTAAGATAGCAAAAAGGAAGCCAGCCTTCACAAAATTTGCTCGTGTGCTCTCCGCCTGGAGACCTCGTGGAAATCTGGGGTTGATTTAAAGACTCGGGGAAGCTGTGCTGCCATCCCTAGGTAAACCCTTCTCATGTTTTACGACCGTGCTGCTGAGAATTTGTTCCATATTTCTCGCCTGAATTTGTCCGACTTCCATTTCTAACTGCCAGGAGTAATTTTGCCTTTCCCTATTCGGCTCAAGAGGCGTTTGCTGTCAGACCCCCCCTCTCCTCTGGAGAAGGTGAGCGCCCCCCTCACCAATCCTTATGGGACATCTCACCCTGTTCTTCCTTTTCCCCAGTAGTTTCACAACACAGAGACTCAGGTGAGTCCAGACTTTTCCAGACCTGTTTAACCCCCCATTTTCTAGAAAATACCTGTACAATTTCACCATGCCAACCTCACTGAATCGCAGGTGGGGACACGCCAAGATCTCTCTCCTAAGGCCATGGCTCTTCCTGGAGATGTCTTTCTTGGCGAAGCACCTCGGCAGCTCCCGGCTCCAGGACCCTTTCCCTTCGCCCTCCCGGCATCGTCACCAGGATTTAGCCCACCAGACGACACACACGGCGGCCCAGGACACCTAAAGGCTGCTGGAAGGGTGGTGAACCCCTCCGTACCCTGCACAGCACCGTCCAGCCCTCCCCACAGACTGCGAGGCTTCACCCGCTCCATCCCACTGCTCCGGCTCTTCCCCTCTGAAGCGTTTTTCAGCCTGAAGGATGGCACTGTCAGCCCGTCCCCGGTGAATACACAAAAGCAAACAGCAACCTCTGGAGGTGCTCCGAGCCCCAAGGACAAGGCTGGCTGCTGCCAAGGGCACAGCGCGATGATATTCATCTTCATTCCTCACCATCACCGTTCCCTCTTCCCGGAGAGCACCGGGCCCCTTCCGGGCTGCGCGACTTTAAGGGATGAGGGAGCACAGGATGGTTCAAGAGGAGATTGCTTTGTAAGACAATGGCTGAGCTGATAATGCCAGCTAAAGTCTGGCCACCGGGGACCTCTTACAATTTTAAGATCCCATCAACTTTAAAATATTACTGTCTCAGGCAGGCGGCGAGCCTTGGAATAGAAAACAAGCAATCCTGTTTTATTTACGGGGGTCGGGGGGGGAAGAAAGCCTGTTCTCCCTGTGCTCACCCACGTACTGAAATATTCACGGTGTTCGTGCGCGTCCCTGTGTTAACATCCCATTTCCAGAGCTCAATCTATAAATCCTCTGGTCAAAACACTTAACGCCCCGGTTCCCAGCTGTGCGGGGAAGCGAACGGCAGAGGGTAGGTGCAGCAGGGACACAGAGAAACGCCTCGGGGAGAGGCTGCAACTGGGGTGACCTGCACCTCATCCCCCCTCTCCTCCAAGGGAAGCCTCCTCTGTCTCCACCATCTTTCTGGTGGCCAGATGTCACCGCTCCAGAGCGGCCGTTCCGGCGGCTGCAGAGACCACGATTCTGGGGTAGCCCATCTGTGGGAGCTCCAAAATATCCAGGTGCCTCTGATCTTCTCCCCCCTCCTCATAATGACCATCCTGCGATTCCACCCCTGGCAGAAGGTCGGCCTGGGAACAGCCCCCCAACAGCAGCCCCACACGGGTGACCCGGTTGCCTCCTGCTGAAATCCCCCCAAACCTTCCCAGTGCATGGGGACGCCGTTGCACGGCACGGGAGGCTCTTGCAAGGAACCCGCGCGCTGCGTACCTCTGTTACTGTCTGGGAAGCACTTATACGACACATCGTTATTTTGCCTTAGCCGGTAGCCACAGTGGGATGGCAGTGGTGATGACTGCATTATATATTTTATCATAAAAACAAAAGCAGCGTCTACAAGAGATTCTTAATAAAAATGTGTCTCTCTCGCCGGTGCGGAGCGGGAGTTAAACACTGTGTAACATCAAGCAATTTGTAGCGCCTGCACACGCCATCATGCAAACGTCCCCAAAGTGCCCCATGAAAAAGTCAATAACATCAATAAAATCAACAACAAATAAAAAGCAGCCTGGCTCGGCGGCACGCTCTAGCCAAGGGGAAACGTCTCGGCTGCCTTCTCAACCGGCTTTGCACGAGGAGCATCCCCACCCGGGCAGGATGAGACACACGCCACGATGAAAATTAACATTTTTGCACATGCAAAGCGGCATCACCCCCAGGCCCACCTCCAGCCCTCGGACACGTCACCTCCCGTGGGGCTGGCTGTCCTTGGGGGACACCGAGCTGCCCCGGCACCTCCAGAAGCTATCAGGACACAAGCAACAGGCACGAGCTGCCCTTGTGACCAACTGCTTTTTGCCGGGGTTTAAAGAATGTCCCCTAAACCTCCTATTCACTCCGCATTGTCCAAGGTTGCCCGACTCTTCCCTCCTGCCAGGACCCGAGCGCTCTTAAGTTTTGCCGCTTCTTTTCTGCTGTACCCAGTCATCCGTCCCCGAGATTCAAATTCATCCTCCTTTATGAAGAATTAACTTGTTGGAGGTGATTTATGAAGACTGGCAGGCACCCGTGCTAACACCTTCATCATGAAGTCCTGGAGTTATTCCTAAAAGAGCTCATGTTAATGCCGCTCATTAAAATTCATATTTTATTTCTACATAACTAAATGTCTCTCTGCAATCTTTAAGACGTGACCTTCAGAACCCGGATATTTTATTTATATTTTTTTTTTAGGTCAGGGATTGAGGCTACAAGGGTGACATAAAGCAGGGGTGGCGCTGGCACAGGGGGGCAGGTTGTGTGTGCGCCGTGTGTGAGGGGCTTCAGGACCGACTGACAGCCAGGGCTCGCCAAAGGACATCCTCCACCAAACGTGACTCACGCTCGTTAACGCAGGTATTGGAACCATTCTCCTTAAGAACGTAACCTTTTCTAATTCTGCTTTTATGAACAAGAGCCCAATTTCAGTGAAAAAACACAAAGATTTTAGCTTTGTGCTCGCCTGGAGGAAGTGATGGGCAGGAAAGCTGCGCTGCAGAGGGTAAAGTCCTGAAGATTTTGGTGGGAATATCTTCTCTTCTTTCAACCCAGGCAAATTTCACCCCCCTGAATGAATCCGCTGGAACCCACTGAATTCGGCCCAACAGCCCACCCCCGGGCTCCCCTTCCCTGCCCTTCTCGCTCCTCCCTACCCCCATATCTTTTCCGAATTCACATCTTTGTCCTCATCCCAAGTCCTCGCAGCCTGCTCCCCGCAGCAGGACACAACCACCCCCGAGCGAGGGACCAACTCCAGCGTTCTGCTGCTGATCGTAATTGACCACTTGAAGCCTGAGCGCGGGGCTAATTTGATAGGGCTGTAATCAGGTCTGCTTCTCACTCCCAGATGTGGGGAAAGATAGAAGGAAAAGGAGTAGGAAAGTTAATCTGAATATTTTTTTGCCCAGCACTGCAGCAGAAAAACTCCATCCCTCCTTGTTATTGATGCTAGAACAGGTTGCTTTGTTGGAAACCCCTGAATGTGGATACCCCTGCCCCAAAGAAGGTCCATCCTCAGCAAGGCAGGGACGGGGGCTGCCCCTGGCACGGCCACTCCGTGGCTTTTCACTGTCTGGGAGGGACACGGCGCTTGCGGGGTGGCTCCGAGCAGGAGAGGCAGCCACGGGCCAGGCTGGGAGTACCACGGGTGATGGCCATCACCCAGGCCATCCGGGGAGAGAGCAGATGTCTTCATCCCGCTCCTGGCCCTGGATGCCATCCAAGGCAGATTGAAGTCAGTGGAAATCTTCCCGTTGGCTCCCCCGGGCTTTCAGCCAGGCAGACGGCAGCGGATTGAGTTCCCAGGATGCCAGATAGACAGTCAGAGGGACGGACGGAAAGCAGAGCTGCCGTGCGGTGCGACTCCCATGGGAACTTACGAGGGGGTTTTGCTGCGCAGATTACACAAACACAGCCCTCAACGGCGCTGCTGCTGCTGGGGAAGCGCTCCAGACCTTCCCTTGGGAATCAGGCATCGCCGGACATGGTGAGTCCCCCCCGAGCATCCTCAGCGACGCACCCCTGCCCCTGCATCCCTGTCTGCTGGGCGGTGACACCCAGCCGAGCACCGTGGGATGAGCCACACACTGCCAGCATCCACGGGCCATCAGCGCTGCCGAGGATGGATCCGCTCCCGCTTATTTATTTATTTTCACAGGGCGGTGCAGAAAATGACAGGTAATAAACTCTCTGCCGGCGACCTGCCTTCCCCGGGTCCTTTGAAGCCAAGCGAACCGCCGGCTTTGAACCCCTCTGTGTGTTACAAAGCTTACCTGCTCCTCGGCGACATAAATTACAGAGCACTAGCAGAAAGAAAAGGAGGAAGATAATGCAGAATGCCCTCCCAACTAACTTTGCTAATTAAACCACCTCTGAAGCCTTCCCAAACATCCCTGTGTTATGACAACGTGAATAACACATTCCAGTGAAACTATTAAATTTATATCGTGCAGATAAAATTCAAATGAGACCATTATTACTCTATAATAGTGGCTGAGCCACCGCCTCGCACCGAGCCCGAACAAGGCTTTATTCACAGCCCGGGGACGCACTTCTCTGGCCTCCCCCATCCATCGCTCCAAAAGCACTAACAAAAGACACTCAAACTAGTTTTTCCGGTTATTGAGACTTTTAATTCCTTCCAGTAAATAACTGAAAGGGTTGGCTTTGCAGAGGGTCGCTTACGAGCAAGTCTCCCCCTTCAAAACTCAAAGCCTTTTTCCAACCTGGTGACGCGCTCCCTTCCTTCCTGCTCACAGCATCCTTGTTTTCAAACCTTTTTCCAGCACGACAGGAGGAGAATTTATTTCTATTATCTTTTTTTTTTTTTTTTTTTTGTCTTTTTAAGGGCTGAAAAAGAGACTTTCCAGTGAGCAGAGGAGCCGTCCCTCTGCAGACTCCTGCTGTTGATCCCACTTGTGAGGAGGGGGTTGATAACACCCCCATCTGTCGAGGGCCCGAGAACGGCTCCTCCTTCCTCCAGGGTGGAATAAAAATGTCACGGGCCAGCTCCTGGCGAGTCCCCTCCATTTACTCCAAGGGAGTGATCCCTTAAGACGTGCTGAAGGAAGAGGGATCCCTCTGAGCCTGGGTCATTTCTCCTCCTGCCTGCTCTCGGCCAGACACCCACAGCACCGAGCAAATGCATCCCTGACGCATTTCCCAGAGTTGATTGTCAGTGACCAGAAAACAGGAATTGATTGTCACGACCAGAATAATTTCCATTGCAGAGGCTCACATGCTCCTGCAATTAAGTTCCGAAATGGCACGAGTGCCACGAGGATCAGGTGGATTTTGCAAGAGCTTTTTTTTTTGGCTAAAATAACCTTTTGGAAACCGGGAGCAGCATCCTCCCCCTCAGCCCTCCAGTGGCTTCTGTCCTCTGCTGAACGCTGATTTTTGCAATACTCCTCATTTTTCCTGCACCAGAAGTGAACCTGACAGCATATTTCTGCAGACATGATACAGAGAGAGACAGCAAAGGTAGAGACATCTGTGTGTCCGTGAGGTCAAACAGGTTCCAGCTTACAGGAGTCCTAAGAAGAGGCTTCAAGCAGAGCATCGTAGGCACCTTACACTCAGGACAGTAAGAGCTGAAAAGAACCTGGCTTCGCAGTTACCTTCTGAACACTGAAGGAGAATAAAGAAGCCCCTGTGTGCGGAGGATGCTGGCCGAAGGGACCGGTGGTGGGAGGACAAATGAGGGGTTATTCCCTGGGGAGGGATGGGATTCAGACCGGGGAGGTGATGCCGCCTCAGGGCAGTGACCCAGATGGCCAGGACTTGCCCAGCATCTCCAAAACCTCCTCCACGCCACGGCGGAGGCTGCGCTGGCACCACCCAGCAAACCGGATTTCTCCTGAATATTCCCAGAACAATAACCGATGCTGTACTTCTGTACAGCCACTTGCTTTTTACAGGAATAGGGATGACTTTTCCCCAATTCCTCGTGGTCTCTGGGGGAGGCGTTGGGAAGACTCGCTCTCTGGTTTGCAGGAAGAAGGTGCTTTTGTTGCTAACAAAACCACGCAGTGAAACCTGCAATTAGCTCTGCTGTTGTTTCTGCAGAGCGGATCTCGCCTCCAAAAGGTGAACGAGGATCTCCTGACACACCAGCGCCACGGCTGAGAACAGGAGCCCGGCCTCTCCCCGCTCTGCCTCCATCTCCCAGCCGTCATTCGGGGAGCTGAGGTGGCGGAGGAGCACTTTGATCCTCGCTCCTCCGTAGCTCAGGGGCCGTTGCCGTGCTCCTCATGGAGGAGGGATGCCACAGGGGAGAGCAAACCCCGCAGAGCAGCCGCATCCACCCAATGCTGAGTGTCGGGGAGGCATCTTCCCAGGGTCCATCCCTTTACCTGCGAGCGACACCCCCAGCGCCACGGTCATTCCCATGGGACGTTCATTTGGGGCTCAGATTAGACCCCCCAGCTCCGTGACTTGGCCCCGTAAATCAGAGTTCGGGCCCTCCTTGGGCTGGGAGGGAACAGGCAAATGCCACCAGCAAACACAGACCCCAGATCACCGAACACGTGGGACTTATGCAGCACCGGACTGAGGGGATGATTTATAGCATCCCCCCAAAGAGCGGCCGTCCTGCACAGGAAAAGCAGAATACAGCCCATCCGTGTCTCCCCTCCGGGTGACCTGTTCCCATAAAAACCAGATAAGCCCCGCGCAGCGCATTTATATCATCCCGGAGGAAGCAGCACTCCCTGCTAAACGCCGCTTTCCGATCATCCCCCCCGAGATAAATGGTGCCACACGGATTAATTCCTACCCGAGCACAGCGCCGCGCATTTGTCTTCTCCCCCGAGATACATCATCCGCAAAGCAGAGAGTCCCCAGCAGGGCAGCTGCAGCCTCCTCACACCGTCCCCTTGGTCGGACAGACCCATAAAGGGAATTTCCTGCTGCCTGTCTCACAGAGACACCCTGCCGACACCAGCGGGAGATGTCCAGGGCGTCCTTGCCCGGTCCCCATGGTGGGTTGGGGTCCCCATGTGCCGGGGAAGGTTTGTGAGCGGAGGGGGGCTGCAATAGCAACATCCTGCTGCAAATATTTCTCTTTGCCCTGGGAAGGGAGAGCCCTTGCTCCCCAGGCCGAAGCTCAGTGCTGCAAACCCTGCTGCCCAGCTTAATTCCTTGTTTGTGGCCCGTCATGTTTTACTGACGGGCGGTCATCGCTCGCCACTGTACGACTAATTAGCTACCAGGCCCCCGGAGCTCTTTTGTCTGGCTGCTTTTTGAAAATCGTTATTCCCTCTCAGCAAAGAGCAGACATAAGCAACTTCCCTCCCGTCAATAAGGCTTGGTGAGAGTTTTCACTCCAAGCAGCATTGAAAGGCTCGGCTGCAGAGGACTTTTGGGGAGGCTGGGAGGTGTTTGGATAACCCCGTGCGCCTTCCCGTGGGAGTGCTCCTACCCCCGGGTATTTACAGCCGCCTCTGCCTGCGGATCCCGGGTGATGCCGGCAGCGAGCACACCAAGACGTGATAAGCAACGCTATAAAGGAGAGACTCCAAAGGAAAAAAAATTAAAAAAAAAAAAATCAACTTTTGCCTCCAGGTCTGGAGCCTGCAACCCCCGAACACACCATAAATTCTGCGAGAGGAAAACATTTCTGTACGGCTGCTGTGTTTACAGGCGCAGGCGGGTTGGAAAGGCATCAGATGGAGCTCTGGATGTTTACTGTTCTTTATCCTCCCTATTTTCATGGTGCCAGGAGGCCCCGGGTACTGAACAGCCCCTCCTGCAAAGTACTGTACACACGCGAGAAGGCACATTTCTCCCAAAACCACGAAAGCTAAAAAAATAGAGGATACAGATATATTATCACCAGATGAGAGCTCACCCTAAAAAAGTTACATATATAACTATAAAGCCATTTAACTCCAGAATCAAATGATGAATTTCACGGCCCAGTTTCTATCCTGGAGCCTTCCCTCTCCCGTGCCCAGGCTGCTTTTGGGGGAGTGGGGGAGGTCCCCGGGGGAAAACAAACGCTTTCCCTTCAGATCTCCCCGGGGGATGCTCACACGGGCGCCATCGCTCCTCACGGCGTCGGCGACGCAGACGTACAAACGGCGACGTCTCCCGGTATCAAAGGGGGAGCGGAGGGGAGCTGCTGAGATCAGGCTCCGCTCTGATCTAACTTGCATCTCTCCAGTTTAAAATCTTAATTGAAACTCCACTTGAAAGCCTCCTCCTTCCGGAGGCAAGGAGGGGAGATAAACCCCAGCGTTCGCCCAGAGCGAAAGCAAGGGAAGCACAACCAAAGCACGGTTTTTCTCTGAAAATGCCATTTTCTGAAAACAGAATGGTACATTCCCTCTGCTCTCTGCCTTGCCTGCAGCACGGCCCGTCGCTGGCAGGGGCAGGGACGTGATCCTTGTCTAGAGGGGGACAGGAGGGAGAGGAAAATCCCCCCCCAAAGCCAGCATCGGCTCCAGATGCATCAGCTGGGAAGCAGCACTGCCATCCCTTCTCTGGCTGAAGAGGGAGGGGAAGAAGAGGAGAAGAGGAGGAGACCACTCTGTGTGATGCGATGGTGCATCGTGATACCCTGGTCCACAGACGCCAAGGATGGGCCCCAGCATCCCGGCCACCCCGCAGCGACGCCGCACTTCATCCCGCTCCCTCTAGTGCTCCCAAACCCAGTTTAAATACAAGAACCAAACACAGAAACAGAGGAGTTCGAGGAGCCGCGAGCCTCCAGCAAGGGTAAACACCGCGCCTGTCTCTATTTAATAAGGAGTAATCCCGTATCACGCTGCCCGGCCCCACGGCAAACAGCGGCAGGGATTTGCGAGCCCCCCCCAAGGCTCCGCTCTCCTCTGCCCCGTCACGCAGCTCGTTTCACCAGAGCAGGAGAGACTGAAGACAAGTATTGATTTGGGGAAGAATTAAGCTTCCCAGCCTCATTTTCCAGGTGCGTCTGGGAATCCCAGCCAAGCTGGGGCGTGCACTGGCCAAGGGTGTTTAAACCAAGGGTCAGCCCCAGTGCCACCCCCGATGTCTTCCCTCTGCTCAGAGACCCCCAATGTCCCCGGATCAGCTCTCCGAGCACCCACATCGTGGCCCTCTGCCCACACCGTATTCCTCCAAACCCAATGCCTTCACCAGGCGGCTCGTTTACACGGGAGAGAGGGAGAAAAAACCCAAATTGGCCAGAAACCGATTAGCTGGTAATTACATTTTCCAGCATCTGCTACTTGCTATCCTTTGTTTTATTGGTTCTGTTTTAAAAATTGGAATATGCAGGATTTTTGGCACCTGGGATGGCTGAACCGCCTTGAAAAACATGAGGAGCTCCTCCCCGAGAGCGGCGATGGAGCCAGTGCTGCAGGAGCCACCATGGCATGGAGGGAGCCCGTTACGGCCGGCTCCGGAGCCACCCCAGCCCCTGGTTGGCAAGAGAGATATTTTGGGAGCAGCAGACAAGCCATTTGTTCATTTCAGAACAACAGAGCTTAAAAAACAAACGAGGTGCTAAAAGGAGGCAAGTAAAAAGCCTGGCTTTCATCTGAAGGACGCAGCACAGCTTTGATAGGGCTGGGAGAAAAGCTCTTTTCTCAGGGAGATAATAATTATTTTTTTGGGGCTTTGAGCAGCTGGATCTTCACAGGCTTTTCGTGTTCCCCTCCCTGCCTCCCCACATTTCTACTTCAAAACCGAAGGGAAGAAGTCCCAAATAGCATCATTTTGTTGATCAAACCCCTGCGCTAAATCCAGCCCGGACACAGAGAGCAGAGCGGAGCTTCTCACTATGGCCAGATGGAAACGCCACCTCCCTGGGCCCCAGCCGTGGTGGGCACTGCCCCTGCCCCAGCAGCTGTATGTCCCGAGCAGAGGAGCTGTGCCACAGCCCAGAAACAGCCAGATTACCTGGCTCTGGGCACCAGCATTTAGAAGAAAATGGTTTTCTTTCATCTCTGAGTAAATCTCTTCCCAACACTTGTGAGCCTGATTGCTGCCAATTTCTGCTGCAGAAACGCAGCCATTTGGAGAGGAAGGCATTAGTAACTAAAAGATACTCATAACATTTCAAATGAAGCCCTTCTTCCCCTTTTAATAGGTTTTTTCCCCCATCCCATCTCAGGCTGCGCCTCTTCCAGCGCTTTGCTACCTGTTCTTTCAGAAAAATATGTATTTCTCCACTTGAGTTCCATCCTGTGGAGTTCCCTGTGCGAATGTGAAGGTGTTTCTGCTGAGAGGGATGAGCCCCCTTGCAGCTGCGGCACTGTATATAAATATATAGATGACAGAAAGATATATTGATGACATACAGATCGTACAGGACTTGAAGCATCTCCCTCGGTGCTACGCGGAGCCGCAGTCTTTCTGGGTGCGTACGGGTGCCAGGCTACAACCATTTCCCACTCATCCTTCTGTGCCTGAATATTGCCACACATATGTTATGAAAAATTACCCGCTGCTCGGAGAGCTCAGCGATACAATAAGCTCCACATCAACATTAATGAACCCCTGTCTCTCCTGCGAGAGAAAGCTAATGTAATAACAGCGTTATATTCGGCAAACAAATGCTTGAGACAATTTTTTTTAAGCACCAGACAGTAAACAGGACCTAAAATATCATCATGAATTACAAGAGTCTAAAATCCTCTACTGAGAAATTAATTTAATAGCAGTAAATACTGGAGCAATTTCCCCCATGTGAAATGCCACCGCAACGTTCAGTTAAAAACCTTCATCTAAACGGCATGTGGGCACTTGCAGGGGGATGGAGATACATTTCACCGCAGAATTTTGGGATTTTGGCTGCCCGGGAGAGGAAAAGCCTTCGTCCCTCCCATGCTGGCACCAGGGCCAGGGATGCGCCTTCCCTTGTGGAAGGAGACGTGCCAAGAGGGAGAGAAAGCTGCAGGGGAACCACAAGGAGAAAAAAATTAAAAAATAATTTAAAAATTGGCAGCAAATTGCAGGGAACTTTTTAGTGAATTTTAAAAATTTAATTTAATTATTTTTAGCAAAAAATCTAGTGATTTTTTAAAAATGTAGCCTCCCTGGCCTCAAAATGGACATCACTGCTGAGTCCCAAATTTCACCCAGCCACAGAAGAAGGGGAACGTGGCACTGGGGCTGGTAATTCCCGTGGGGTGTTTGGGGAAGGGTTTGGACCCAGGAGGGGTCTCGTCTTTGAGAAGGGACATCTGCTGAGGTCACCGATGGCATCTGCGCTCCCCGGCCACGGTGAGAGCCGGGAGAGGATGGAGGAGCCGGCGCCGGCCTTTGGGGAGGCAACGGCCTTCGAAGGGAATTATGTTAATGAGAGTAGCCTTCTCCCCGCATCTGTTCGGCTGTTATTCCGGGCAAAATTAATAGGTCTAAGGAAAGATCCGATCATAATGACAATCTGCTCTGCGCAGCGGGAGACTTTATAAAGGAGCTGAACTGTGGCTCATTGAAAACACTTAAAGTAATTAGTTACAGGGCTACTGGCTTTCTTTCATTTTTAATAGTAATAATGGTTATTAATGTTTACAAATTACAGCCGCTTGCTGGAAATGAGAGGACGGCCGGAGCGGATACCCGGGGACAGCGGGTGCTGCGAGATGCAGCGTCCCCGCTCCCTTGGAGACAGGTTTTCTGCTGGGAACAGCCTCTTCCCACAAGGCTGTGGCCACATCAGGGCCGGTGCTCACAGAAAGGAATGGGTTCTGAGTCTAAAAAAGGGATTTGGCAGCGAGGAGCGATGGTGCAGCCACCACCTTGCAGGGAGACACCGCGGTCTCGCCCCCAAGACGCGCAGAGAGGGTGAGGAGAGAACCGCTCCGTGGATAAATACGTAGGAGAAGCTCAAATCAACCTGAACTTCAGGAAAGGAGAGAAGAAAGATAATTAAAATATAAATAAACATGTTTGTTTCAAAGATTTATGGCAAGCGCTCGGCTCAGCCTGAAGATTAATCAGGAACGTATAATTATATCTTTGCAAAAAAAAAAACCAACCCCATTCTTACAACCTCTCCCCACTCCAAACAGTGGAGGAGGCGGCAGCTGGTGCTGCCAAAGAGAAAAGCCCCTCCGTGCGGGAAAGCTGCCGGGGCTGTGTCCCCTTCCCTCGCCCACCAGCCCCAGGTCCCCAGCTCGGATGCTGAGGGGGGAAAACTGATCTGGAGGCGCTTTCCCTGGGGACCTGGCACAGAAGGCGAGCGGAGGAGCGGCCGGGGGGCGCGGGAGGCTGCGCTGCCGCCTGGCACCTCGCTCTCCGGGAATAAAGCTCTCCCGAAAGGCAGAGCTGCAGATTCCCAGGCTTGAATCGGTCCAGAAGCGGACAAAGACTTTCTTTCCGTTTCTTTTTAATTAACCTCTTTCTATTCCCAAGAGAAAAAAAACCAACCCTTTTATCCTTGTACGTTTGACACTGTTCTAATTTCATCGTTTGCTGAAAATAGCCTGGACGCGTCCCAGTAAAGGAAATATTGCAGCTGAGGCTGGTGGGACTGTCTGGTGTCAGAGCAGCTCATCACTCCCCATTACAAACCCATTTCCCATCACTTAGTGACGTCGCCAAGCGACCTGTCTGGGCCGAGATGGGACACGGGAGGGCCAAGTTCAGCTTAAGAAAAGTGCTTGCATCCGCAGAGCGCTCCGTTTTGCCACATTTCTGCTGCACGGGAATACGGCAACGCGTGTTTATGGCACAACGCATATATTTGAAGTCATTTTTCCCCCTTCTCTGTACACTCTGAAGCTCCAGACAGCACCCTGGGGAGGCTTTGAACCCAAAGGCAGATGACTGTGGTTGAGGAGCGGGGCTTGGTTTCTCGCAGTTTGCTATGCAAAGAACATCACTTTTCACCTCCGCACACACAAACTGTCCTAAATCAGCTTCCCCCCCCAAATATCCCTCCCCACTGGCGGGTGCCCTCCACCCCCGGCCGCGTCATTCAGAGTCAAAGCGTTTCAGCGGCTTTTTGGAGCCAGGTTGGAGGAAGTCGGTAGGAAGGCTGTTAACAAGGGGGTCGGGGAGGTCGGGCAAGCGGAGCGGCTGGCGCGTTGCCATGGAGTTTGTCGAATTAGACACCGAACATGGAGAAACGGTTAAACCAGCTGACCCCGGCGAGTCCCTCTGCGCCAGCCTGTGGGGAGGGGGGGACAGCGATGGGAAACTCTAATGCACTGGGATTTCCTTGCTTCCCTGTCCCCTCTCTCACACCTCCAAAGCCATTTCTGGGGATGCAGGGCGTTATTCCGGCAAGGAGACGTTTTCTCCGCTCTCCTCCTTCCCGTGTAGCCCCCGCAGACTCTCCAAGGACATTTCAAGGCGTAATTATGGCGCTAAATATTTTTGCCCGAGCTCGTGTGACCGGCTCATCATCCCGGGGGTGCTGCTCAGTGAAGCTTCTCCGTAACCCCATTATAGCTCGGGACTCCGAGGACGGAGGGGAGGAGGAGGGCGGTGGATGTAGCACCATCAGCCTCACGTTCCTCCCCAGGAAGGGATCAAGCGGCCAGGCCAGCGCGGGAGATTGATTTGCAGGGAACTGTGTGTGCGTGTGTGTGTCAAACCATCTGTGACGAGCACAAAGATTTGTTTGACATCTCTTTCCACGCAAGGTCAAGTTGTACTCTGCAGCTGCTGACTCAGGCGGTGGGGATGCTGCCGAGCTCTCCTCGGGGCTGCTGGGAGGGTGGGATGCTCTCCCAGTACATCCAGTATCACACCCAGTGACCAAAGACATAAAGTTTCCCCTCCCTGCTGCGTCCAGCTGTACAACATCAGCCCCACTGCATCCCACCAGCAGTGACAGGGTGGGATGTACCTGCTTTAGCCTCTCCTCACCAAACCTTTCAGTGCTTCCCCCCTTGATCTATTCACGCGGCGGCGTTTGCTCAGAGTTGGGGAAGTTTTCCCGTATGGAACCCTTCGGAATAAGACATCAGAGAGCTCTTTGTCGGCTGGAAACATAAAAGAAAGGAAGGCTGTGCAAACAGCAAACGCCTTTACAGCCTCAAAGTTGTTCCCTGTTAGCGCCTCCCTGCCCCGGGCTGTGCACGGGAGACACTCACCCCTCGGGGCTCTGATTTACCGGCGGGTCCAGGGCCCCAAGGGACGTCTCCATCACAAGGCAGAGCACGTCCTCCGCTCATCGCCTGTGCCAGCCGGGAGATGGGTCCCTGCTCTCCACATTATTTACTTTTTATAGACAAAGCTGTGACCCTGGACTCCTTTTTAAAGCTTATCCATCACCTACTCCTCTCCTCTCCTGCTTATCATCACGCCGAGAGGAGGAGGGTGTGTGGGAAGGGAGGCAGGATTCATTCTGCAGTCTCGGGGCCGGAGCCAGCAGCGGGGAATCCCCCCTGCCCTGCCCGGCGAGGGGACGGGGACCCAGCCTGGATCACCACGTCCCGCACAGCCCGGGTGACACCGACCCAGCCAAACCGACGCGAGACCACGCACCTGGTGGGTGGACCCTCTCCCCCAAATTCAGGAGGCGAGCAAACAGAAAGCGAGAAATAAGGGAAAGTTTTGCACAGGAATCACAAAGAACATGCTGTCATCGAGCTAAGCCGGAGAGCCTTGAGTACAGTACATCCAGTGCTTTACTCAGTGTATCTGGAGAGAGAACAGGTAAAATAACCGAGTTCAGGGATGAGGCCGCGGTTCCCGTGGCTTCGGAGAGCTCAGACTATTAATATGAGAGGTCAGAGTGATTTCCATGAATCAGACGGGCGATACCAGATCCTCTCCTCTCAGCTGGAAAGAGAGGACTGAGAAAGCTTTTTATTTTTTTTTCCCCTTTTCTTTAAATGACTCTCCATCCCCGAGAGAGCCCATGTCATCCCCGGGATTTTAGCAATCCCCCTGCACCTGGGGAGCCCAATGGGAAGCCAGAGGCTGCGGTGCTCCCCCTCCTCCCGCCCCGCTGCAGCGACTGCCCGTGATGGAGCATCGCTACCCAGACCCAGACCCACGCACCAGGGCGATGGCATTGGCCCTGCCTGGTGCAGCCCAGCGCTGACTCTCAGAGGTGCCGGTCTGTCCTCACCTTCTCCTCCTCCTTTCACCTCCGAGCAAACCTCAGAGCCGCCACGTCTTTGCGAGGAGGGGGACGGGAACGCTCCAGGCTACCGAGGCACATCTCTGCTTTGTTTGGTTTCTTTTTCTCTGCGCACAAAGATCTTGCAAAACAAAGTTAGATATAAAATCCCCTAAATTATTTGAAGAATAAAAAGGCCTCGGTGTGTGCCAGGCAGGCTTTAGGGGAGTGGGGGGAAGAGCCAGCCGAAAAGCTACTGCTGAGCATATTAAAGAATGGCATTATCAAGTGGAACAGACAAGACATGTATATAATGCATAAGTAGTGTTTGCTCCTTCTCCAAACAACTCATAGATCACCAGGACACGAGCTCCTCGGAAGAGCAAGAAAAGAAAAGAGAGAGGAATGCGCGATAGCATCAGAGGAGACGTGTCTGCTGCCGAGCAACAGGAAAAGCCTTATTGAAACCCAGGATCTGGAGGGGGCTTGGGGACACCTGGGGACCTGGGGGACAACTGGGGGGACCCCGAGGAGCAAGCCCCGTGCTGGTCCAAGCTCTCCCATCCGGCGCTCTTTAATATGCGGTGGCGGCAGCAGGGCTGACCCCAGACACCAGCGGGGCCCGGGAGCTCGGCATTAATCTGCCAAAAGAGTGACCTTCAACTGCTGGAGAAGAAGTGTTTTTAAAAACTCATAAGCGTAAGGAAGGATCATTTGCTTTCTCATTTAGCATATTAAAAGGGTATTATTGCTACAAACAAGAAATCTAAACGAGCCCCCAGTTGCAGCTTTGGATAACGCTTTAGATTAAAGGTGCAGGGTAATGATTAACACGCAACAGATAAACCATTTATCCTTGGTAAACAAGGCGAGACGCGCTTTCCCTCACCGTAAGCAACGGAAGGTCCATAACGAAGCTGCCCAGAGACAAAGGAATAACACACGGCAGCGGGAAGTGTTGGGGGGACCAATGGATGTGGTGGCTCTGACCGGGGTCCCTCCTTCCCGGGGAGAAGCTCCTGTTTGAGCCCCGGCAGCTCAGGGTTCCCCCCGGACCCGCTCTGCAGACACTACCAGCCCTGAAAGACTGTCCTTTACTGAGAGGGTGGTCAGGCACTGGAAGGGCCTGCCCAGGGAGGTGGTGGAGTCGCCATCCCTGGAGGGATTTAAGAAATGTGTAGATGTGGCACTACAGGGCATGCTCTAGTGCCTGAGATTGTTGGTTTGTGTCTGTTTGGGGGTTTGGAGGGGTTTTTTGTTTTGGTTTTTGGGTTGGGTTTTTTGGGGGTTTTGCTTTTTTGTTTTGTTGTTGCTTTTTGGGGTTTTTTTGGGTTTTTTGTGGTTGGACTCGACAATCTCAAAGGTCCCTTCCAACCATAAAGATTCTGTGATTCTTCTCCTGCCTTTACCAGGGTCTTCTTTTCTCCCTGTGGATCTGCAAAACCCTCTTTGCCGAAAAATCCGAGCTGTGCTATTTCATCTCTCACCTCTTAAAGAGGTTTGTCAGCGCTGCGACGGCCGTGACAGCTCCCGACGCCCGCTCTCACGTTCTGGAGAGCAGGAAAACAGCTCAGGGCACAAACCCACCAGCTCGGAGCTGTGAACCTTTCCCTCATGCTATTTTGGTGACAGAGAAGGGGAGAAAGGAGATGGGAAAGGTCTTGCTGATGCAACCCAGCAAGGGAATGAGATTGTTATTATTTGTGGGTTTAGATGGCTGTTTCCAGACCTCCTGGGCTTTCTAAGCCTCTGATGAGGGGTTACCCGGGAGGACAGGTCCCCTCGGAGGCGGCTGTCCCCGGCTCGTGCTGCTCTGAGACAACCCCGTACCTCGCGCTCCTCTCCCTGCTGGAACGCAAGGACGCTGCGGGAAGCGGAGCCTTGGAAAGCTCCTGCCACGGAGAAATCAGTCACTTTAATTACCCCCTTGCACTGTATTTATCTCCATGAAAGGTCCCCTGCTCCTTTGTCACTGACTGGCAGGGTTAGCAAAAACAGACGCAGGGATGATCTATATGTTTATTTATTTATTTCAACAGCACCACCGCAGAAAACGGAGCCTCTCCCCCGAGCTTTTCCTACGGCTCGTGAGCTCCCAGGCCTCGGTCAGCCCCGACAGGCGGGGGACGGGAGCAGGGACAGCAGAGCGGGAGGGTGCTCCGGCTTCCAGGAGGGTGCAGGGCTCCTGCCTGGCCGGTAGCTTCAGAGGTCCCCAGGCAAGGGCATGAGACAAAGGGACTCCTCCTGCATTTGACAGGTCACTGCCCCGTTTCTGTCACTGCTTGGAAGGTGTCTGGGTGCGGGTCCCACCATGCCATGGCTTGGGAAGGATGGGGGGAAGGCGAGGGGGACAGCCCAGCTCCCATGGCCGCACATCCTCAGCAGCAGGCACTACATGATGGGCACCAATGAGGGCTCCATGTGCCAAAACACATCTATCAGCTGTGGGGTTTTGCATCTTTTTGCAATAAGAACCAGTTGTCACCACTGTGTAGCCCCCAGCCCGCCCCACCGGCCCACGGTGGGTGCAGGAGGGTGTTCTGGTTAACACCACGACTCAGGGCGGGATAATATCATGCCAGAGGAGCCATTCCAAGAGGCCCTTCAGGGATGCTCGGGATGCAGGGAGCGAGGATGCCTGTTCCCCCACTGTGGGAGCCCAGAGACCCCCTGGGTGCTGGCGGGGGAGTGAGGCTGCTGCTGCCGTCCTGCACAACTGGGCAATGGCAACCAGAGATTTGGCTACAGCTCTTCTCATAGAGAGGAGCCAGCGAGAGCCCCAGGAGCCCACGCAGGAGGGAAGGAGAGGAGGGTGGCAGATCTAGCAACCGGGCAAGCGTTTTCCCCCCTTTTGCAGGGGGAAAAGGGGGCAAAGAGGAGCTACGTGTGGAGAGAGCAGGCGAGGGGAGGCAGGGAGGGCAGCGGGGCTCTTTCCCCATCCCCAGAGTGTCGCTGTCTGTGGCAGCCCCGGCAGCTGAGAAACGCTTTCTGCTGTGACAGGGTTTTTTCTGTGATTGACCCCAATTACAGGAGTCAGCCCACACGGGCTGAGTGCGTCACTGGTGTCAGCCGGGCAGCTGCTCGGCGCCCGAGAGCTCGGCTACCCAAATACATACAAAATGAAGGGCTGGACCCGTGGCAGGAGCCGGTACCGGCTGCGGTGCAGCATCCCCGGTACATGCAGAGACCCCCGCACACCCCGCATCGCCGCCCGGGGACACCCCAACACTGCCCCGTCCACCCACGCTTGGCAGGCACCACCTGCGGCACCCCTTTGATTAAAGGTTTTTCATGAATTTTCACGCAGTTTGGTCACTCGTGGCAACGTCACAAAGGCAGAAAATCAGAAAGTAAATCTTTGGGGGAACCGGAGACGCCGTAGGCCAGCAGCGTGCTCAGATGGCGCTGCCTGGCACCCACCACAGCCCCGTTTGCCCCCCACATCACCAGGGGCGTCAGGAACCACACGCATGGACAGGGGAAGCCCAGCTGCTTCCCATTTCTCGGCTGTTGGCAGAAGCATTCCAGGCTCCTACAGGCAGCCTCGGCCACTCTTGTGTGGTGCTCGGCCATGGGCACCGCTGCCCCCGGCGCCTTCTGGAGCCGCACGGCCCATGGAGGAGGAGAAGAAATTATTTGCTTTACTCATTTCAGGCTTTTGATGCATCCGAGCCCTTTAGCAGCACGGGTTACCCATGAAATCAGCAAACGTGTTTCCAGGACCTTCCTCACAAACACAGAGGGGTTGTTTGTGTGAAAAAAGTTTCACAACGACCAAAACACACACCTCCAAACAAACACCTGCAGACAACGCTTGTTAGCGCTGCTAACCCAGCCCCTGCGCCAAGCCATAACACTGTACCGTACCAAACCCAGCAGATTAATCTGCTTCCTCTAAAAGCAAAGTGCAACGAGGGGCTTTATAAACATCTGGGGGTAAATACATGCTCCCAGCTTCAGCCCCGGCGCGTTCCTCGGCAGTGACATTGCCTTCCACGGGCACAGAGCGCGTTATAAAGCACAGAGACGCAGAAAACTGGAATAACACCTGTAAAACCAAATTTCCCAACACTGCAGGACTTGCCTGCATGTTCAGCTGGAGCGAGAGCTCCTGAACACAGACAAAAACAATCTCAGCTCTACACCCAACGCCCTCAGACCTTATTCCTACTACAGTCACGCCTGGAGCTTCTAAGCAAGGTCACCAACAAACAGTGCTGGGGCCTGCGCACCCAGGGACTGAAGGCATACATCAAATAACCAAAAAACCAACATTTCTGCTGCATAAATAGAGAAATAGAGACCAAGAGACTCACCCAGCTCCCAGGGAGAGCACCATGTTGCAGCCAGCACCGGTGGGGAGGGTCGCTCCCCACCGCCTGCCCATAAGTAACTTCACCTGCCCCCATCACTCTCCTCGTTAGGTGCACCTAATTACTCACCCGCGAGTACCTGTGGCCCTGCCGCCTTCCTCACTATGCTCAGGGATTAACACCCCCTCTGCACCCCCCTCTCCCTCACATCTCCCACTGGGAAACGCTTCTCTGTCTCACACTGCTCCATCTGCATTTTCTGTAAAACAGAAATTGGGCTCTGCTCAAAGACCCACTTTTGTTATTATTTCATTCTGCTGTTATTAATACCCGATTCGATTCCATTTGTTCCATTTTACAGCTTGTCTCCTGCAATTGCTTGCCTTTAGAAACAGTTTTATCTGAGCAGGTGAGGCAGATTATAAATAAATTTTGTATTGCACCTTGTATTTTAAGCAAATTTGAGACTTTCCTGATTAGGTGCCTTCCACCAGAGAACCTTGTTCAGTCGGATAATTGCAACCTCAATTCTTTATCCTCCCCTTTTGTTCTCTTCCCCCCTTGGCAAAGCCACAATCTTGCACGGGAACATCAGCAGACAAAACCCTTGAAAATAACTCTCCAGAAGAAATCTAATTTACTTTTTAATCTGGTTCGGAAATTTGCCAGCAAAATTTCCCCCGACAAGCAGAGCCGTTTATTACTACTTATCATAGCGGCTGGATCCTCACTCCTGATTTGGGTAACGTGGCAGGGACGGCGGAGCGTGTGTGTGTGGAGAGATGAAGAGAGAAATCTTTTGATATATTATTTATTTGATGCAATCCTCCCCCTGATAAAATCAGTAAGCAGAGGACAAAGCGGCGACCTTATCCGTTTCAACTGCTTATATTACGAAATACCAAGCATACATATATAGTTTCATTTCGCTTATTTTGTTTGGAAGGTTCTCTTTTATTTATTTATATCTAGACACAGGTACCCATATGTACGTACATAACATTCTTGCCGGGGAAAGAGCTCGTTGCAGTTGTTTCCTCATGGATTGGAGGACTGGATTGTGTTTGTCATTCAAGGATCCTCTTTTCTGTGATGGACTTGGGAAAGTGTTGTTCGCGGGGGCCGTCACAGGGTTTGTTTAATGACGTGGCTAACGAACGTCCACCACGAAGGCTGGGAATTTGCTCCACGCCCCATCGTTGGGGGTGAAGCAGAGAGAAGGCATCTGCCAGAATACACAACGCCCAGAGTCTGCAGTTAAATCACTGGACCGAAGCTTGGGGGATCTGGAGCGATGCAGGCTCTGCTGTCAGTCTGCACTCCAAAATAAGCCTTTTTTCCCCCTTTTTCCTTCCAGCCTGGTGTAATCTGACTGCAGGGACTTGGCTCGGCGGGCTGTCTTCTGCCGGCCACCTCTCCATGCGCTGCCAACCGCTCTCCTCGCAGCCCGGGACCGGCCCTGCCTTACAGCTTTTCTTAATTAGGTGGGTTCCCCGGCCGAGCCTGACCCAGACGCCAAAGTTTCTGCTCCAAAGTTTCCATCTCTGGCTTTTCCTTCTCCGAACGATGCCTCCTGTGGGAAGTGTAAATACAGAAAGATGACAACATGCGCATTAGCGCTCGTTAGAATGTCATCATTATATCCTGCAAAGTGTCTGCTGAAGGGATCCCTGAAGGACACTTAGAGATGGAGCAGCTGCTCCGGATTTGTTCCAGCTCACATCTCCAGGAAAATGACATTGAGATAAATACAGCACCGCGAGAGTCTTCGCAGCAGAAGGGGGAGACGAGAACGGGGCCGTGTCCTTCGGCCACAGGTCCGGGGCAGGGCCCTAGCTTGGTCCCAGCTGCCTCCCTCTGCCTCGTTAGTGTTAATCATACACTGCAATATTCGCGATGCCACCAGTGGCTCCAGTAGCAGACTGGGGAGCTGGAGGGCTGCATGCAGCGGAGTTGGAACCAGATGATTTTTAAGGTCCCTTCCAATCCAAACCATTCTATGATTCCATGCCCCAGCCGCCTCGAGCCAGCCAGCTCTGACGCTGAGAGCTTGTGGGGGTTAGTAAGGACTCTTTAGGGGAAAAAAACCCAAACCAACACCCAGATGTCTAGAAGATTGCCTGTATATGACCAAACTCTCCTGCATATTTTAACCCAGACTGTCACCTGGTGTAAAGCAGCACAATCTCACTTATTACTTCAGCGGAGTGGGGAGATTTTCACACCAAAACCTTTAACGCCACCAGATCCCAGGACGGTACCATTTTCTAAGCTGCCTTTGTCTGTCTGATGCCAGGAGAGAGGGTAATTCAGGAGGAGTTACGCGTCTGCACAATCATCTCCCCCTTTGCCTGTTTGCATTCAAAGAGAAAGCCTTGAAATCAAAATGCAAACAGTCCCAGGGGCGCTCGCAGCAGAGACGAGAAAGGTTAAGGACTGTGATTGACCATGAGAAGATCCAGAGTCTGACGTTACCTGGAGACCTTGCACGCTTTCCCTCTATCAGTGCCCAACAAATAAAGAAAAAGAGCATTGTCTTCAATTTTCCCGTCTACTAAGAGCCCCTCTCATGTCAAGTAGCGAAGTCAGGGAGGCGAGTTTCTCCATTTGACAGTAACAAATAGCTCATTTTCTGGGAGCGGCGTTCCCGTGGCTGGCGGAGAGAGAGACCCCCGCGCTTGCCCCGGTGGCAGAGAGGCTTTTCCACTGCCAGACAGCACCGAGGCGCCCAGAGAGCTGGGAGGCGTCGAGCCATCCAAGGACCAGCCTCGGGTAACCATCAGGAACCCTCGCTGGTTCTGTGCCAGCACTGAAACCACACTCCAGGTATTAAAGGGGTGGAATACACGCTGCAGAAATGAGAAATAGAGCGCCAGGGTCCCCTTGGCAGCAGATGATCCTACTCTCCGGGGTTTTTTTAGAAAAAACTAATGCCAATCCTGAATATGAGGTGCTATTCCCATTGGCTGAGTTACCTCCCGAGCCTCCAGATGTGTTTTGTCATCCGTACAGAGAGATCACCCAATTCTTTGCTGCTTCTTCAAGATTGCCACACAGAGGTTTTGTACACAGATTAAGGAGCTGATGTGCTCCCTGCCACAGGTGGCTGTGTGTCAGTAATAGCTTCGTCGGCTTTCTATGGGAGCTGCGTTTTATTTTTGATTTTTAATTGCCAAATGCCACCACGTGATTGCCAGGCGGCAGATCTACTAAGATTGCAAAGTGCCCCGGAAAGTTCTCTGGCTGAATGACAGGCGGGCAGGTTGACTTCCACCACCGTTTACCGCTGGAGCCCGGGAACCGCGTTCCGCATCCCACAGAGCTGCCTTCGGATGCGGCGCTTTCTCACCTGCGAGAGCCTTTGCGGGGGGATCCTGTTGGGAACGTGCCCGCTTTCGGGGTATTTGTTTCTCAAAATAGCGTTTTGAGGGTTTTTGTTGTGGGAAGTTCCCTTTCCTGTTGTTTCACCTTTTGCTGGGAGAGACTCCCCCTGAAATGGGCAGAAATGGGCCGAGATCCAAGGACCGGTCCCACGCCTGGCGTTTGCGGAGGCGGAGGGAGGGAGGGAGGGATCGCAAGGGCTGCCAGGAGCTGGAACGGGGACGGTGCCAAGCGACTGCCGCAGCGATGGATTTGCTGTGAAATTGCGCCGCTCCAGGGGGAGGCAGATGGTCAGAGCCAGCTGAAAATTTTTCAGAAAACCAGAAAATTCCCATTTGATCTAAACGCAAGCACTTACAGACGCATCCGCTCAGATTCGGCTTCCGAGAAGCAAAGGAGCGTGGAGCGATGCCGGTGGCCGGTGCTGGCACGGGATGCTCGGGACTCCCTTCAAGTCTGGGCTGCAGGTACCCCCTTCATTGCTAAATGAGCTCAGTTCACGGGAAAAACATTTCATATATATGCAAGTACATATAGTACAGATGATACACCTATATTATTTATCTATTTTAACTTAGATGTGTATATATATGCACACAAACAGCAACTCCCCATCCAGCAAAGACTGATTTACTGTAACCAGCACCAGCATTTCCTTGCCAAGGAATGGCATCTCATTAGGGTGTTTAGAGACCAGAGAAATTCAACATGATTTCACGTCCCTCGAGGCCTGAGGGGGAGCCCTCCTGCCATTGGCGCAGACAGTGCCAGTACGTACAGGTATGCGGAGCGATGCCCCCACGCTGAAACGCCTCTTTGTTCCGAGCTGGGAATCAGACACTTCCAAATTCGCCGTGAAAAAAAGTTCCCCTTCCAACAGGCGCCCGCCAGCGATCAAAACATCGAGTTTCCCGGCTGACATCCACCACTTAACAAATTCCAAGTGAAAAATCTATTTCGCAATGAAATATTGCCACGCTGCAATCCGGCAGCGCTGAAACATTTCAATACTGCCGCGACGCCACCTCTTCCTCCTCTCTTGTTTTTGGCTTAACATGAAACCACCAAAAAAAGAGGAGGACCTCAGCGAGCGGCAGAGCTGGACTCCGTCTGCCCCAGCGCTCGGGCTCCAGGGGACAGGGATGGCCGGGGACACCGATGCTGCCTGGGGCAGGAGGGACGGTACCAGGGTACCGTCAGCCGTCCTGTGGGATGAAGGATGCTGTGCCGAGGAGAACTGTCACAGCAGAGCATGGAGGGAGCCAGGCCTGGGGTGAGGAACCAGTCAGACAGGATGGGAATACCTGCAGACACCACAGCTGAGGTTCCCATCCCAAGAGGGTTTGCACGGATGGACGGAGGAGCAGGTTCAGACCCTCTCTAGGGGGAATAAGGGTGGAAATTATAGGAATACCAGCAGCAGCAAGACCCACATCTCTATTCCCTCGTGCCATTGTAGACGTGTCCCACATATGGTGATTATTGTTACCCCTTTTCTGCTGTCCTGGGGCTGCCTTTGTCAGGCAAGCAGAGGGTCCCTCCTCGCCGCAGCGTCTCCCTGACTCCCCTGCCCGGAGCAGTGGCTCCTGGGGATGGCAGGAGGGACATCCCCACGGTGACCCATAGCCGAGGAATCACCTGCAGATGCTCGGCCGGCCTGGGGTAAGACACAGCTCAGGGAAGATGCAAGATGACTCTGCACAAACAGCTATTTTGCTGGGAACGAGCCTCGTTTGGGTCTTGTTTAACGATTAGAGACTAGTTTAAACTAAAAGACCTGAGACAGGAATAGATGAAAGGTGCAACCCACTGTGTTTGGTGCCGTCCCCACGCTGGGTTACGAGCACGCCCACCGTTACTTACAGCGCCGCTGACAAACAGCCACTTGTGAAGCTGCGGTAACTGCGTGAGGCATCCCAGACTTAAAAGCACAAGCCGGGATTCACGCCAGCTCGGCCGAGCCCAGCACAGCCCCCCGTATAGAGGAGGCCCCGTTTTCCATCCTCGTTACCTTTATGGAATGGTGACAAACCGGACCCCCCTCCACGGGGGGTGGCAGGGACCAGCTCCAACCCCAAACGACTGTGCCCCCAAGAGGAGACTCTGCCAAAAATCCTTCCAGCAGCAAAACCAGCGAGGGCTGGTTTCTGATTTTTTTTTTTTTTTTGAGTCAGTGCCTGCAACCTCACATCTACAAAGCAGAGTTGCCACCTCCGCGAATAGCTGTAATTTCTTTTTAGTTCAATTATTTCTGCACCATACTGTTTGCAACAGCTGAAGCCAACAGTGCTGTTCAGCATATTATGTACTCTGTGTCAATGCACCATGAAATATTAAGACTACAATAGGTCTGGAGTCACAGAATCATAATCCTGTAATAGCTTGCTTCATCTTTGCTGCTGGAAGATGGCAGAATATTTCTATTTTTAAACAAATGGCATTCATTCTAATGAAGCCAGGGCTCATCTTGATACAACTGCAGCTGCAGAGATTTTTCTCCGCTGGGGTTTGGAAACTCAGAGTTCAGCTTGGGGGGGCAGGGGGGCTGCTGACAACTTCTGATAACATTTCACTGCGTGGATAAACCTGGGTTTATCTATTTGTTTACAAATCCCTGGTTTACTTGCAGGAAAAATATTTCCCTCTGCATTTTTGCAAACCGCCGCACTGACCAGACTGAAAACAAGGAGACGCATCTCGAGCTCCTCAGCATTTCTCTGCAATGCCTCGGGCCGCGGTGAAGCAGAGGAAGATGCTGCTTCATCTCTGGGAGCAGCCTTGGGAGCGCCGGGCTCCTGGCCCCCCCGCCCCGGCTTTTGGGGAAACCTGACCCTTTTGGTGGGGTTTTTGCATCTTGCACCAAAAGCCACCCTGGGCTGGGGCTCGCGTACAAATCGAGCATGAGAGGAGGGAGAATGGGGTGGTTTCCCAGGGAGACTCCCACTCCCTACATCCCCATTAAATCCCTTTTAGGGGCAGCCATTCGGTGCCTCGACACGTGCACTTGTGCATTTTCTCTTAATAGAGAGGAGATCTTTTTTTTACTGGTTTCTTGCAAATTTGCATATCCCTCCTCCTCTCCTTCCATGGTTAAGCTCCCGAAGTATAATAAATATTTCACTTTCAAATCTAGATTCATTAAAGGATGCCCAGGAGGGGGAAATAATAAGGTATCGCTTTACAGCCCAAATAAAACATAGAAAGATACCGCCTATAATGTATATTTCAGGCTTTAGGTTGAGATAATTCATACATCACTCCTGGTTAGGGAACAAAGATGGTGCTGTGTCAGCACATTGGCTGAAAAAATACCTTCTTGTAATATTTTATGCCTTTTGGTGATGTATCCCAGTTACCCTACGTCACCGCACGTGGGAGACGAGGCAGCGCAGAGCAGCAGCCACCTCTGCTCGGGGAAGAGCTGGGATGTTCCCTCCCTCCCTCTCTCCATCCCTCCTTCCATCCATCCCGTGCTGCGCCAAAGACAAAGCAGAGAAACAGACTATTTTTCTGCCGTGTTTTCTGACCGAAGGCACATTTCTTTTGCTCAGGCTGCAGGGCTGAGTGGCAGCGGGGCTGAGCGGGACGGGGGGGGCGCCTGCGACAGGCTGGGGAGCGCTCATCTATCATAAGAGCGATTTCCCTACTAATAAAGTGACCTTGCGTAAATAGCTCAACTTTTCACAGCTATCACATCATTAGGACAGGACACGCGTTGATAGATAGAGACCACACCGACTGCTGATCCGGGATGAACTACTGCAGCCGGGGAGTTATTTTTGACGGGGCTGAAGCGCTCCATCATTTCACGACAGAAGGTGCCGGTGAGTAACGCTCCTGGGGACACCATCAATTCTGCCCGCTGTCGATGCCGCGGGGAGCCCAGGCTCCCTTCCTCTGTCCTCGCCATCGGCCAACGCTCTGCCCAAAGGAGCCGACATCTCCAAATCGCTGCTGCCGCAGCAAATCAAGACCCTCAGCAGAAGTGGCATCTGCTGCACGACGAGGTCCCACAGGCAAAATGAGACCTTTGCATGAGAGCCAAAGGGTCTCCTTGGGCACCAGCAGCAAAGCGTCCTGCCTTTCGCGAGACTTGTTCATCATGGCTGAACTTCAAATCAATCACTGAGGTTGGAAAAGGCCTTTAAGACCTTCGAGTCCAATGGAGCAGGACACGTGGCCGATCCCGGGGGAACAGCACGGGGACTTTCACCGAGCCACAGCTGCAGGACCGGCCACCACCCCTTCTCCCTGCGACCCATCCTCCCACTGCCCTGCGACTCTCACATCGTCCCCTCCGCTGTCCCAGAGAGTGAAGGAGATGTGTAGGGTGGGAAGGGGCAAGGGACAAGCCTGATCTGGGGGGTGACACTGCATGGAAAACACGAGTAGAGGGATTTTTTTGTTGTTATTGTTACTCTCCCATGTATACTCCCGGCTAATCCAGCAAGCTATTATTTATGTGTAGCCTAATTAAGGTTGTGAGTAGCTTGATCTTTGTTTACTTAAGTATATAGCAGAAGATTGCCAAGATTAAATAAAATTATCTGCAGGCAGGCAGGCAGGGCTGTGTGCGCTCCCGGGGATGGCTGCGTCGCCGGGGAGCTGCCCGCCTGCCTTTACCCATGGAGATCACGTCGGCTGCTGCATCGTACACCCTGTTGCCAATTCAAGCTTATCTAATAAAGATTCAGATAAACCAGACCAAACAAAACCCAGCGAAGTCTGAAACCCACTAACGGGATGTGATTAGGGCTTGCTGGCCTCTGCTTTTACCCGCTACCTGCGGGACCGGCACCCATCCAGCCCCGCTCGGGTGGATGCGGACGTAGCGATGGGGAGAGAATAACCAGGCCTCGAAACACATTCTTACGAAAGACACCTAGAGCTGGACCAACAGCCCAACTGAAATCGCGGCTCAGATGTCCACGACAGTGAGATATCCCTGCTCTCCTTCCCACCAGCCACACGTCCGTGCTGGCTCCAGAGGAGCCACTCTGGGCTCGCACTGGCCCTTTGGGCAACGCAGAGCCAGCCCCTGCTCCCGGCCGCCCCTCTCGCCCCGTGGGATGGATGGGTTCGGACCAGCCCATCAATCTTGATGTCCACGAGCCATCGCAAGGAAGTGGCTGGGACCCTCCGTGTGGGCAACCGCGCTCCGAGAGGAGCGAGGGGGTTGCGGCTGCCTCTCCTGATTTACACCAACACACAGGGAAGAGATGAAGTACCCACCGGTGTCAACTCCCATTGACGCAGCTACTCTATCTCAGAGGGCACCGCGGTAACGTTGCCTGTTCTGAGCTTCAGGGATGAAATATGCTCATAACATGGCATACATTATGATTTTTATACTTAAGCTGGATAGCTTCCTCTCCTCCCGTCAAACCTCCGGCGCGAGCAGACCCCGCAAGCTGAGCGAGCTAATGAGACTATTACGTTCGCAATGTGCGCTGCCACCCTACGTCTTCCAAACCCTCTCCAAATGGATCTGTTTGGACCCATTTTAAATATAAATATTGCTAGGTTCTGAGTTAAATGTGTATGCAATGCGTTTTACAAAACCTTTAACAAATTCTGTGCAGAAGAATATGTTTTCCCATATGGGCTGCTTAAAGAAAGGCAGATGTGAGGCAATCCAAATCCCTCATATGCTTCTCCTCCTCCTTCTCCCTTTCCTTTTGGCAAACTTCTCAGGCAAAGACAAATATTGTATCAAAGAGTTATGGAAATAAACACGAATATAGCTCAAGGGCATCAGTAAAGTTCTGGAATCTTTTCTCGGCGCAATTAATAGGTAGCGTTGCGGGGGGAGCACAAGTACCCAAAACATGCCCGAGGAAGAGAACGTTATTGTGCAGACGGTGCTCTGGGAACCACGGAGCAGGGCTGCGTTGAGCAACATTAGCCAGGATGCTCTGAACAGGCTGCTGAGGAAGAGGAGGGACCCCAAGTCAGGGGTTTGAGTTGGGCTGGGGAGAGTGGGAATCACAGAATCACAGAATCTTCCAGGTTGGAAGGGACCTTAAAGATCATCTTGTCCAACCGTCAACCTAACTGACAAAAATAGACACCCACACAACATACAAGGAGCATCACCATCACTAAACCATACCTCCCAGCACTACAGGGGGACACGGCTCGCTCCAAGCCAGATGGAAGGGGTGGGAGCTGCATCCCCAGCTCCAGTGGGTGTGAGGGGTGGCCGACCACCCCCCGAAGGGGTGGGAACACCTGGGGGTGGCACTGCTTGCCCCAGACCCCGCTGGTGTGAAGGATGCCCTAAGGCCACTCTCGGCCTCGCCATAAACCTCGCAGACACAGTGACGCTGCAGCCAGCGAAGCGCCCGCTGTATGGGAAACTCTCACCTCGTGCCGGGGGCGATACCAAAACAGATGGCAAAGAGGCCCCCAGAGATAAATCATGGGTGCTTCCCCCTCTGTGCCCATGGACAAGCCTGATGCAGAGGGCTCCCCAGCACCCAAAACCCTTGGGGGACGAACACACGGGGTCCCCGAGGCTGGACCCGCAGCTGGAAAACACCAAGCCAAAAGCAGGAGGCGAAACAGGAGCACCCAAGCGGTATTTTCTCCCCGAAATGTACGCTCTTACAAGAAGAAAAAGAAATAAATACATCGTTCTTCTGCCAGGTTCCTCAGTTCATTAAATAACCCGCAAACATTAAACCAGATGTTGTGTTTTATCGCTTGACTCAGATCATTATGACTTTATTTCTGATGGGCCCGGAATAAATGAAATGCAGTTATAAAGGTTATTTAACTATTAAAACAACTATTAATTAAAGTTTGCCAAGTCTTGGGGGCTCTGAGGACAAGCAGCAGCTAGGTAAATGTCAGTTATTATTTAATAAGTCATTGTTATTGAAATATGCGGCACGTGAGCTGCATTCCCAGCAGGAGCTGGGATCTAACCGGTCCCTGCCATAAATATTTTGCCCGGTGTTTGCAAGGTGGGAGGGTGATTCAGTGCCAGAGCTGGGACCCAGGGCTCATTTAGCAGAGGAAGAGGAGCAGCAGCAGCAGCCCCTGGGAAAGGGGGCCTCCATGGGGCTGGCAGAGCCCCGGTCCCTGTCCTGGGATGTCCGTCCGCCCGTGACGATGTGATGGGCATCTGCAACGATCATGGTAGCACTCGACTTGCACATGGTGCAGTGTTTAACATTTCAGCCCTTACCTCGCGGCTCGCTCTCGCCCTCGGGGCTGGCTCCTGCCTCCTCCCAGCCTGGGGACACCGCGGGCCGGGGACACCTTGCGCTTTCTCCCCACGAAGCAACAGCCACGAGACCTGACCTGGGCTGGAGCCCTGGGAGGACGAAAGAAGGCAATAAATCACAAAATAGCAGCAGCTCTGAGCTCATCCAGGATTTCCAGAAATTGCTCTAATGCCAATAATTAACAGAAATAATGCTGAATAAGCCTCAGCGCTCGAGGAGTAAAGGACTTCACCGAGCTGGAACCCGGGAGAAAGAAATATGGAGCTGCTCTTGCATATTATTCTGTAATTAGGGCTTGCTGCAGCTTTGTCCCCATCCCCTGCCTGACAGAGCCCACCCGTCCTCCTGCCAGTGACAGGAGTTGAGGGGACCGGCCACCTCACAAGCCCCCGCTTTGTAGACATAAACAAAAATAAAACAATAAGTTCATTCTTTTAAGCGTGAGGCAGGGGAGGAAGGGAGAGAGAAATGAATATGGAGCAGAGAGCCCGAGCACTAAATCAGGGGATGAAATGCCTGCCAATGTTTTTTTAAAAACAAACCAAGAAAATGAAAGGGCTGCAAGCAACCGCCATGCCGAGACAATAATCACTAATCAAGTCAAAGTTTCACTCTAATCAGTTCAGTTGTTAAGGGGAAAAAATAGAGCAGTGCCGGGCTTGGAGAATTACCATTCATTACCGCCTGCTGCCTGCGGGTTTGATCGGGGCTGAGCCCCCGGGGGCGGGAGGAGCCCCATCCACCGGGATGGACCTTCCCAGGCCTTCTCCCACCCCACCGGGCACCGGACCGGGTCCCGGGAGGGAGGTGCGACCACCAAGGGACGTTTCCGACCAGGAGGAGATGACCAGGGGTTGCCACTAAAAAGCGGGTGGGCTTTCCTGGCTGTGCCACCACCTGGGTGAGGGGCCAGACCTCGGGCACCGCACGCTGGGCTGTGCAGGAGAGCGAGGGATGTACAAGGGATGGCTTTCTCAGCCGCTGCCCGACTCAGCCTTTGGAAAAATCCCACTGAAGGTCATTTCTGTAGGAAATCCACACTCACATAATAAGAGATGCGGATACTTTCGCTGCCAAATCCCACCACAATCTCGGGAATTCGAGTAGCTGTTGTGAGGGATCAGCTGGAACCGTGAAAAGAGCAACTTGCATTTTATGTTTTTTAAGTGGCCAGAACCAGCACAGATGGGGACAGGAAAGGGCTCTGGCTAACAGAAAGACTTCTCTTCCTGCAAAAGAGAGGAGCACGAGCCGAGGGAGAAGACATGAATGCCAGTGGCAGAGACGCAGGCTCCCGGATGGCTCCGAACGCCCGCCCGGCGCCGTGCCAGCAGCGAGGGTATGGCTTTCAAAGCCACGGTGGCAGCGTGGCTGCCTCTGCAGAGGCCAGGGAAGCTCTGCCACCAGTTCGAGGGGAAGGGAAGCTAATCCAGCAGAGTGCTTTTCAACGTACTAATCCTCTCCTGTCCCATGAGCTACATCCCAACAATTATCTCGGCGGCACAGACAGGGACAGGGCAGGGAGAGTTGCCCGCAGCAGAAAGGGAATCGTTTTCAGAGCTGCCATTTCAACGCACAGAGTTTCAAACCCCAGCTTTGCCCTTGGAGCAGCGTCTAAGGGTGAGACTCACTCCGAAGCATCGTCCTCGGCTCCGTTGCCAGCTCGTGGCGTATCCCTAGAGCCAGTCACCCGACTGCCCCACGTCTCAGGGTCCCTCTCTGCCACCTGTGGCACAGGGGACCAGGGACTGCAAAATGTGACCACGGGAAGGCAGGGAAAAAGCAAATCGGACAGGAGATTACTCCTCACGTGTGCAGACAAAGTTCCCCCCCTTTCTTTCCTGCCCACCCCCGCAGTGAACCAGCCCGTCTGGGAAGGCAGAGGACAAGTTGTTAGATGTGGCTTGATTTACAAGAAAGAAAAGAAATGATTACACTCCCTGTGATTTACCTTCCCTGTGTTTTACAACCGGAATAAATTGCGATGCCGAATGTTGCTGTGGAATTATTAGTTATTGGGGGGAGCAGCAGTGCCATGAATCTCGCCAGCTGGTAACTCATCCCTGCGGCGCGTTGCAGGGACACGGTGCTGGAGAGGTTTAATTGGGGGCACGGTGGAGGGGGAGGTGGGGAAGGACAATGTCACTGGTTGGGAACATCAGGGGAGTTGGAGCACAAGGTGGGCAGAGAGACTGCTCTCCATTTTGCCAGGCTCCTCTCCAGCTTTCTCTTCCCATTTCTCTACACCAGAGCTGAGATTCCAGGCTGCAAAGTTCCCAGTCGGGCACAACGCGACGACTCAGGTCTGGGCTTTGTAACATCCAGACCCAGACCAGGGCAAAGAACTAACCTGGCCCCAAAAGGAGGCTTCTCCCAGAATATTTCCTGGAATTCCTGCATTATCCAGCAGCCTCTGGAGTATTTTTTCACCTAAACCATTTCGAGCAGCCTGACAGCTCGAAATGGGCATCCCTGAACCCAGGAGCCAAGCAAGCACAAGGTTAGCATTTTAGCCTGATGAACAAAGGTTTGCATTCTTTTATGCAATTTACCTGAAGCAGCGACTCTTGACACCAGGGAGGCAAAAACCCACAAAAGCCTTTGTGCCGAAGGCGCCGGCGAGCACAGCAGACTGACTGCAAGGCCAAGAAGGTATCTTCTCATCTGGTTTTCTATGAATTCCTCCAAGTACTTTGAAATCAGTAATAACTTGTTGCAGGGAATCTCACAGAGCAATTATATTTTATTCAGGAAAGTATTACTATCATTTTTTCATTTCTCCTGCATCTTTCTCTCGGCCAGAACTCAACACGCGTTTCTGGGTGAGAAGAAGCCATTGCATTAAAACATCGTATTTCCAGGGTTGGTTTTTTTTTCCCCCCTTACCATATGCTTTAGAGAGTATTATCTCTCTTGGCTTTTTAGATTACAGGTGTGTTTTCTCTAACATAAATGTATATAAAATTCCTGAGTGACAAGGTTAACTCAGATCACAGAAACGCGTGCAAATAGCTGGGATAATCGCAATCCCTGTTCATGATTTTGGGCAAACCGAATGCCAGCTCCAAGCCAGGTGCTTGTTCACCAGGTGTTGGCAGATGTCCTTAAAATTTCCCCACCTTCTATAAACTCGCCCATTCCCAACAGCCGTGTCTTATCTGCAAATTCTGTTCATTCACAGCTTATTGCTTTTCTAGACCGTTAATGACCGCACGGCACCGTCCTGGATCTGGTACAGATCCCAGAGGCACGCTACCCTTCATTGTCTCCAGCCACAATTTCTCCGCTATTCTCTTTGATGCCACGGCCAGCAAAGCAGGGATAAGAGCAAGGATGGTGGTGGCATCAGCACCCCGATGCCAGCGGGGCAGAGCCTGCTCAGGACACGTGGATGCGATGGGATGCTGGAAGGGGATGTGAAGTGCAGCCGGTGCCTCTCTTAGCAAGGGTGAGGGAAGGGATGGAGGCAAGGACTGGTGACAGGACAGCAGGACGACCAGCACAACCGTGTCAAGGGATGCAACCTGTGCACAAACCGCCCCCCCTCCTCCGGCAACAAATGGAGCCCCTCTGAGCTTACCTGGTCCAGCAGCCCCTCCGGGTCACACTGCCGCTTGGGACCCACAGGAGGGGGGATGGAGCCCAGCACTGCCAGCCACTGCCACACGCCTGGCCACCAGCCAGGTGGCCACTAGTCAAGGAGCCATCACGGACTCTGCCCCACGGCCACCAGCCAGGCGAGGAGGGAGGCCAGGAGAACTCTGCGGGTGGACAAGATGGAGAGGGATATCAGGCAGCTGACCAAAGAGCTCATAAAAATCAGAGAACTGGGCACAAATATTCCCAGCTTCCCAAGGTTTTGCTTTTCTGCTTGTGGTCTGCAGACCAGGGCAAAAGGTCTCAGATGAAGTGACCATTTCCAGCCCAGAATTGTTTTACCGTGTTCCCCACAGAGCAGAGTGATGTCCAGCAGTGAGCCCCTTGCCATTGCTGCCAGCTCTGCAGACCCGTTCCAAGCCATCGTCAGCCCCAAACGGTGTGTTTAATTGCTCTGACCAGTCACACGACATCGCGCCTGTTTCTTGACTGGTTCCGTAAAACACAAGATTCAGTTTCCACTGTGGTTACTGCCAACCTACATTTTTATACAGACTTTTAGTGGCTTTTCCACAGTGTGGCCTTCGGCACAAGCTGGAGCTCCTGCTTGCGAGGGCGGCAGGAGCAGAGGTCCCAGGGGAGCTGCAGGGTGAGGGGTGGCAAGGAAGGAGCCCTCTCGTTCCTCGAGCAAAGGGACTTCCACGGTTTCACTCATAAATCCTTTCTTAGCAATTGCCTATAAGCACAACTTTACCAGATGGGTCTTTAGCCCAGGGAAGGAGTTTTTTTTTCTGTGAAAACAGAACAAGGGGGAAAAAATAAAATTCCTTTCACTTCTATTTTTGACTTTGGCAAAAACAGCAGCGAGCAATATGGTGCAATGATTTATTTTTTTTTAAACCTTATTTTCTGGCAGGAGTAATATCTTGTGTCTCTCACTCTGGTTTAGATTATCGACCTGCTCTGTGCTCAGCGTCCAGCACAGGTGATGTGACAGCTCTGGAGGAATCACTGTCTGGGTTACAAACGCTTTGGCAAATACCTAACAGCTCCTTTCCCAGCGGGCTGAGTTCTGCCTGCAGAATAAATCCTGTTCAGCACAGGATGGCCTGGAGAGATGCTCCAGAAGACCAGCAAGAAGGAAAGCGAAGGAGAGATTAGGAGATGCTCTGGGATAGCATGGAGGCAGGTGCCTTGGGACAGCACCGGAGGTGGCCGGTACCCACCCAGAAACCCTGTCCTCACAAGCCACCGCGTTTGGCCAGTGCCACCTGCCTTGGAGAAGAACCAACTCTCAATCCCACCTCCTTGGAGCAAGGCCAGCCTTGGCTGTGGTCATCTTCAGTGCCACAATTTCCACAGCAGCCGGGATGTGGCGTTATCCTTCCTGGCTCCAAACCTTGCCCGCGTCCCTCCATCGCTGTGGAACACGTGCAGTGACACGAGACAGGCGCACGGCGCTGCTGGGGGCCACGATGTCAAGATGCTGCGTGCTGCAGGTGTCTTCCCCAGCAATTGAATCGGGAGCTGGAAGTCACCGGAGGAGGGAGGAATTAATGCAAATCCCCAGGGCTGGATCAATGCAGATATTGAGGCTTTTACAGTCTCCCTCAGAAGGTAAAAGCACTTACCGGGCTTGCTTATTTCTAGAGTTCATGCCACATAAAAGATCTTGAAATGCTATAAATACCTCCCGAGACGCTGGAGAGGCACGTGATGCCATCAGCGTGACATAGAAAAGCCTGCACCAGGAATTCAGACCTGCAGAGCCTCTGTGCAGGGACCCGGGACAGGTTTTCTCCATGTTTGTTTTGGTCTAGATTGAAAAAAAACCAAACCTTCAAATATGTTTCTTCAGAGCCAGCCACACCGTCACTTTCTGTTAGACGTGGGCTACAGGCACTGAGCTAAAACAAACCCCACGAATGATGGCGAGTGTCTGGAGCCGTAGCCACCCCAGGTGCGGAAGGAGGATGGGTGTCTGTCCCAAGAAGGTGATGGATACGGACACCAGACCCAGCTGAGGTGCGTCTAAGGGCCATAAAGCAGCCAGTGGCACAACTGACCTTGGTCTGGGACGCGTAGGAAACATCAGCACCTGTGACAGGAGGCAATTTTAGAGCCACAGCGAAGCAGCGAGAAGGAAGTCCAGAAGGCAAGGACATTCTTGATTGCTATTATTACTATTATCACTTACTGAAGGCAAACCGTAGGCAAATGCAGCCAAGGTGAAAGCAGAGGGAACAGGCAGGTGACCCCAGACAAGGGATCCCTCCTGATGCACCGCACCCGCAGAAGCCATCGTGCATGAGGAGCCACTGAACTCGAGCACTGACTCACACACATAATGATTGGGGAAAAAAAACCCAGCAAAAACAAACACTACTTTTTTTCCTTTTGAGTGATGAAGAGACAGACTTGGAGGACACAGGCCAGCTCACGTGTGTCCTGCCTTTTGATACCTTCCAGGCCAAGAGTGGCCGGTTCACACATCAAAGAAGAGAAGGATTCTCCAGAAACCAATGCATGGGTTAGTGGAGGTCTGGAAAAAATAGAGTTGCCTTCTGTACTTCTTTTCATATTATCAACAGGAGAAAGGGTTTTCCTGACAGTAACCTGCCTGTCTTGGTCTGGTAACATCCAATAACCTCGATAAGGGCAGGGTGAAGCAGCTGCATAGCAGCATTAGCTACGGCAGCGAGGCACAACAAGTGGTAGTGTCTCTCACCAGGAGCATTGTTGTGGCTGGAAGAGAGGCAAGATTTTAAGCACAAGATGATCTTGGGTACCCAAAGGCCTGTCTGCTTTTCCCCATAATTTCACCCATGAGACAACCTCAGCTTCTCCCTACATGTTCCTAAACTTGCCCACATTTACCTCCTGAGTCCATCATTGTTTCAGCAGACAAGTCTGGACTGGGCCATCCTGGGGGTCCTGGTCCCTCTCTGGGATCAAGCCTTGCACCCACAGGGATGCTGGAGCAGATCAAGTTGGGTTAACACCAGTTGGGTTAACACCAGCCACTGGTTAATGGGGCTGCCAAAGGAAGAAAACCCATGTCTCACCTTGAGGGTCTCCTACGGGAGTGGGGAAGGAGATCAGGGTGTTTTCCGGTGAGATCAACACTTCGCTGGCTGCTGAGGAGACTGAGAGCCTGAAAACCTGCCATGTTCCTCTTCTCTCTAAGTCAATGAGTTTAATTAAGGCAATCCAATTCAGGCTGGGACTGGTCAAGTTCTCCCCAAAGGTGCACAGCGGAGTTACCAATGTTTTCACAGGATTTAAACTTACAATACAATAGCCAAAATTAAAGCGAGCTCTGTACGTGCTGTTACCGCTACCTTTTTTGCATGCCATTGAATAAATTACCTTTTGTTATGAAACATTAATCCTCTTTGCTAATGGAATAATTCCCACCTCGGATGCGGCGCGAAGCCTCGGAGCGGAGCCGGGGGCATCCTCTGGCGCAGGGGAGCGGGTGAACCCTGGGAGGGGAGCAGGGACTCCACGGGGAGGTCAAGATGCTCCCTAGTGCCTCCTCAGCTGGGTGACCAGGGCGACTGGGGGGGCACAGATCAACCTTCAGAGGAAACAGAGATGGGAGAGGAAGAGGGATGCCCATGCAAAAAGCAATTTATCGCTGGTAATGACTATTAGCGTTACAGGAATACCACGAGCTGCTGGCCGAAGGTCCTCCCAAACCCTGCAGCCACAGAGGGGATCCCTGCCCCACAGAGCTTGGGATGGGAGCAAAGGAGGAACCGTGGCGTCACTGGACGGGGCTGGAGCGCAGCGATGGGCAGGGTCCCCTCATCGCACCCAAGCACCGCCACCCCCCCTCCTCCAGGAGCCTTTCTTTCATGTTGTTACACGTCAGAGTTAATTACTGGTCTGGGGAGGAGGTTTTCCCACCTCTCCCTTTCTCTGGCAGGTTTGCTCTCCCCTAGGACACACACACCCCCCAGGGCTTGGCCGAACGGGATCTGTTAGAAGGAAAACTCCACAAATCTCTGCGCCGAGCGACAGCTCCTGACAAAATGAAAGCAAGTATCTGGTTCAGATCTGCACTTAAAACAATCCAGAGGGCCATTAGCATTCCTCCCGCGTGATCCAGATGGAGTAATAGCGGCTCTGTGAATACAATTAAAATCAGAGCTGATGCTGCCTCGCTCTCGGGAAGATGCTGTGACGGGAAGGCCACGTTACGGCCGGCGGTGGCTCGCGCTTCACCCGCTGACGGTCCCTTCGAGCAGCCCCTCGCCCGAGGAGCGTCTCTCTGTTTGCTGCCTTTCAGGGCCAGCAGCAGTTCTGGCCAGAACCCGGGCCTGCCAGAGCATCACACAGCTTAACGACTCGCAGCACATGGCAAATCAATGATTTTAAGTTGTAGCTGAATTTTTAGCAGCCAGTTGCAGCGCAGGGAGAGGTTAGTGGTATCATGGCAGAGTGGTCTGAGGGGCTCCAGGGCACAGGGGCAAGGAGCATTTTCAGAGGAAGATGCCTTCCTTGGTTTGCACCTCTCGGTGAAGCTCCAGGGGCTCGCCTGAGCACTCCCTTTGTGCAGGAGCCAAGGGGAGGCAGGGATGCTCCTCCCGGTGCTCGCAGGCGGCAGGGAAGAGCAGGGCTACAGCAAGCCCTGCCGAGAGTGCGCGGGGGGTAACGAACCCTCTTACATCACCAAGCGCGTGAAATCTATAATGTTTTTAACCAGGCTGGAAGTTTCAGACTCTAGTTCATTAATTCAAAGAGATGGAATTGATATCCCTCCCCTTCCTGTCGATGGAGTCAAAGGGTCTCTCTGTGTCTCCTACCACGGCCATCGTATTCCGATATCCCCACCTGCCTCTGCAGCACCTGATCGTTGCTGCCTCCGGGGACTCCTCGGAGATGCCGGTAACCAAAATCACGGCAAACAAACCGACAGGCACCAGGACCTGCTCCATCTCCCCTCCTGACATCCCGCTGCAGAAACTGATTTGGGGGAAAAGTGCTGTGCAGTTTCCGCTTTGATTTTAGCGACACGGGCCACTGTGCAATTCAAAACACCGTTTGGTTTTTTGGTTTTTTTTCGCCAAGAGTCCCCGAGCACTATTATTCATGGTTGCTTATGAAACCTCTCATTAGCTCAAGAAGCTAATTGTTGTTGTTGGAAAAAAAATGAACAGTGAATCTCCAAGGCCTGGCGCTCTGCCACCCCAGGAACCTGGGCTTATTTACTGCAAGGCACCACATCCTTTTCATTTGCAGTCAGCAAAATAATCCCCAGACAACCCACATTTTTTCCTCCCATACTACCAACCGTCTTCCCTTTTTTCTTGCGTAATTTTGATACACAGGAACATTTAGAGTCACCCATGGATGCAAACCGGTACTTTGTGACTCGTTTCAGGCAGAGTTCCCTCCAAAGTGCCAAAACTGTGGAAAAAAGATCCCACATCAGAGCGTTTTGCCCACCTGTGAGAGCGGCCCAGGACAGAGCTCCCTCACCTTCCCCTCAGCCTCAAGGAGGAGGTGGCACTTTGGGGTCAGAGCAGCAGCCGGCACGACCAGCAGGTAATAACCCATCCCTCCCACCCGGCTGCTGGGAGAAATGAGGCTTCAGCCTGGAGGAAATTATTTTGCAGGTATTGTTTTGCTAACAATAGCAATTCCTGCTCCTGAGAATGCTATTTTGCTTAATACCTTCTTTCTGCAGAGCGACGACGTGATGGAGTAATAGCCCTGGGATCAGCACGAAGGGGTCTGGCTGGTGACAAGAAAAACAGACAGCTGTATCCATCAGAAGAGAAAAAGAAAATAAGTGCTCCACATAAGAATCCCCCAACAAGACGAGGTTTTAATCTTCAGGATTAAATGGTGTTTTGATTCCTTACCACACAATAAATGTATTTGCGGGGGAAAAGGCGCCTATTTCCTTCTCTGGAAAGAGAAAAGGTGCTGGGCCCAAGCAACGTGTCGCTTGTTCAAAAGAAAACACAGGGACATTTTGAAAAGTTATCTGAGAGAGGGGAAACCCAACAGAATCCCGCAGTCCAGCGCCGAGCACGACCGGCCGGAGCATCCTTCTGCTGGTTCCCTGCCCTGGACGGACAGTGGGGGTCACTCAGCAGCTGCCCAAATACTGAAAAATTAACTAATGATAAAAAAGCCTTGGGCACAGCATGGGCAGCTCGCCCCACGGCAGGCGATGGAGGGGCTGGTCCTGCCCCCCCCCGGCAGCCCCTGCCCATCCGCAGCCTTTGGAAACAGCTACCAAAAATTGTCCGGTGACCCGAGAAATCTCATTATTCGCTAACATTTTTCTGGGTTTGTTTGTGTTTCACGGAGAGGGCCGTCGAGCGCCGGGCACAAAGTGTTTATGCTGATGAATTATTCAAGTTCTGTAAAACTAGACATCATTATTCTCACACAAGATAAAGGAGCGGTTGCACATACACATGGATGTAGATATAATACCGGCTTTAAAAAGAATTACAATTCTTGGTATTCTCCTCCCAAACAAAACACCCCAAGACACAATGCTCTTTAAAAAAAAAAGGAAGAAGGGAAGCAAAGGAGCGAACACCAAGGCCTGCTGAGCATGCTCATAATAAGATGCTGCTGTGCCCCCATAGGAATGATAACCCTTCGTCCACCTGCGTCCTTGTCAGGAACCCCAAATAACAAACCCCTGTGAGCAACCACGGAGAGAAATGCAACCTGAAGGGCTGCCCACGGCTGTCCGGCTGCTCCTGTGCTGTCTCTGAGCATGGCACCGGTGTTTTATACCCTCCTCGCTGGGCGGGAGGATCTGTCACCCCATGAGCAAACTCCCCCGGAATAACAAAGCATCACGACATGCCTGTGGCACTCAGCAACCCTACAAAAACAAGGTGATAAATGCCATTGTAGTGCCCATTAAGCAAAGCACCGGTGACAGCAACTGTGCCCAGAGCCCCCCAGCAAAGCCCCCTGGCTGGTGGCAGTGGGGACCACAGCACCCACCCCACACGCAGCCTCCCACTCCAGCCTCCCCACCAGCCAGGATGCTTGTTGGAGGGCCAAGCTTCAATAAAAAAAACCAAAAAACAAACCAAACAAACCACACCAAAATACTTACAAAAGAGCACGATAAACAAGAGCGTAGAGGAAAGGGCTTATTTTAAAAACCGTTGAGAAATCCTGTAGCTGCTGTCCTTTTTCCCTCTCCTCGGGGGTGATGGAGGAGGCCTGTGTTCTTATTGATCCGACCCGCAACACCCCTAGCAGAGCTCGTTAAAAAAAAAAAAAAAACAACAACAAAAAAAAACCAAACACAAAAAACCAAACAGAAAGAGAAAAACAATGTTTAGCAACAAAACATCTTGTTAACTTTGTAAGTCGGGGGAGCCTTCCTGCTCTGCGGCAATCATTCGGGCATCGCCTGCTTGAGTAGAGCCGAGCAGTATTGCTCTTAATGGGGTTATTAATAACTGTCACATTCCAAGAAGGTGAAATAATGTGCTTGCCTGCTTTCATAGATTAAAATAAACCTGCAGGGAATTGTCCGAGTCCTGCAACCCCCCGCCCTGTGTATCCCGAAGCCGGTGCAGAGGAACCTGCATCGCCATGAGGGACTTTTGGGATGGCCAAACCCAACTGCCCTCACCAGAACCTGCCCCCCCAGCAGAGACAGGACTCGCTCCCCGACAGCAAATGCTCTGTAACGGTGCCTCCATTTCTGCTCAAAAAAAAAATAATAAAAAACCCATGTACTCACTGCTTTGTTGTAGTTACAGTTTTAGACCTAAATAGAACTAGAAGCCAGAGAGAGGGGAGTGTGTTCAAGAGCTTGTTCGACTGCAGGCAAAAATCTCAGTCCCTGCACGTTAATTTAAAGTTTGAGGTTTTTATATGGATGCTGCTGAGACAGACATAGCTATGAGTAAATATGTCAAAATAATCTGTCAAGTGGAAAGCTGGTCCCTGAGCTGTTCAATGGAAGAGGTAAATTACACAAAGATTATTACTAGATTTCCAAAATACATTCCAAAGAGAGAGAAAGAAGGGAAAAGGACAAAGTTTGAGGGTCCTCACTAATAGTCCGGCAGTTCCCATCCCTTTCTGGCTCTACAATGTGTTTGGAAACAGTCGTTACCGCCCGAGGTTCCCAACCTTTTCCAACCTTTTTTAGAGCTCCAAATGATACCAAAGCCCAGACAGAGCACACAGGAGCCCCGTTCTGATGGGTGCTGCACCCAGGCAAATGGCTGGTAAGCTCCTGAGGGGACCGAGGGGCTGGTCCCCTTCCCTCCGAGCGTCTCTGAGCACCCCCGAGTATCTCCCCACCGGTCCGACCCCGGGCCTCCACAGGAAGGATGCTGCGGAGCTTGATCGAGCTGTGCTGGAAAGCTGGGATAAAAGCTACCCTCCCTGCTAGAGGGCTCTTAGTCACTTGCTAGTATAAGTGCTAAATTGATCCATTTAATAAAGAAAAACCCTGCCTCAAAGAAAAAAACAAAATAAAAAAAAAAAAAAAATCTATCTGAATAGTATTCCCCTCGAGGCTTACCAGTGCTTCATTTTCCATCGCAAAAATACCGTACTGTAAAAGACTGATTAGTCAACTGATAATTGAGTTCTTAAATGTCAAAAACAATATAGTATGAATATTCAGCAGATCACGCCACTGAAACTTACCTGTTCAATCAACAATGACTAACACTTTCTATCCCCATTGTTCTTTTCCAGAAATTATGTTAATTTGACTTTTCAGAGGTGACGAACAAGGCTCTCTTAAAACATACCATCTTGCAGGTTAATGTGTAATGGGCTGCTCAAAAGAAAACTGTTTGGAAGTCGTGCCTGACTTCTATCCCTTCGCATTAGCTTCATCTCGCAGTTCAGGGAGAGGGCCAATTGAATGAGAACTGCGTCAAAGCCGACACAGTTAATATCTCGCCTTCTGAGAAGGAGAAAGCCCAGGATGGAGATGGAAAGAAATGTGATGTTTCCATGCTGCTCCAGGTTAAACGCAGCCCAAGGGTCAGGGTCGCAGCACATCTCAGACATCATTTCATTTAGTGAGCTACATTTCATTAAGGGATATATCTGTGGTTTTTAAAGAGGTGTAGAGTGTTACCGGAGCAGCCCAAACACTTGGCTGCTCTCTCTATGCCGGTACCATTTCTACTCACCAAAATAGCCCCAGATCTTCCCAAATACCCATTCTTGTAGCCGGAGTGGGTTATCACCCCGACCGGTACGCGAGCAGGGCTGGGACACTGGCACTCGATACGCAAGGACCGGGGGTGGCACACACCCCAGAGACCATTTGCAGAGGTGACAGAGCCAAAAAGGCGGGGGCAGGTTGGAAGGAGCCTTGCAGAGCACAGTGAGGATGATGAAGAGGTTGCCTGCGGGGAGGAGGAACACACCTACCTACCTGGCAAGGCGACGGGCCCGCGATGACAGTGTTCACTGGGACGCAGAGCCATGGGGAAGAGGCACCAACACTCGGAGTGACACTTAAGGGGAAGACCCGAGGGAAAGGAAATTAAAGCAGGAGAAGGCATTTTATGCCGACCTTCAGGGACAGGGCTGATGCACCTCAGGTGGTGCAGCTGAGGGGATGCAGCTGAAGCACCCCAGCTCTGCCACGGGACTCCTGGTCCACAGAAGCTCAGCATAAGGACCAAGAGCTCAGCAGCTCCCAGGAAGAACCACAGCAGTATTTCCACATCAAAACACTCCTGATTTTCTATAGAAACGCTGACATTTTCACAAAAAGCATCCTTGTTTTCCAGCCAGCTCTCATTAGAGACCACAAGTATTTAAATCACTTGAAATTGATGTGGACAAAGTCCTCGGTGGTAGAGCATACAGAAACACTTCAGCGTTTTCCAGAGATAATCAGGCGATGGGCTGAACCTCCCCTCACCATTTACCTCTGTTGTTTCACTTTATGTCATTCTATTGTTCCAAATGAGAATGTATTTACCCTTCATCTCACCCTCTTCAGGCTTCCTGTGCCGTGTAGGAAGAAAGAACTTACCTTCTAGGAAAGAGCCTTTCTGGGAATTGCGAGGAGAAAACGGAGGAGCCTTGTGGTCGTGCCGTAGGGCACCGTTAAATAAAACCACCTTCTCTGTCATCATATTCGTGATGGAATGACTCGGGGAGAAAACAAGCCGCGAGCACTGACTCTCCCAAGGCTTCTCCAAAGGGAGGATGGACACACCTCAGCCAGGAACGCAACCTCTGGGTGTTTGGGAGCATTTGTCCTGCCAAGCCCCTGCAGAAACCCAGCACCCGAACCCTGCTCCGGAACAGCCAAGGGCCACACGTTTAAAGACTGAAGGATTACATCCTCCTAAGTGTCTTTTTAATTAACGCACAACTGTGTCATCCTAAAAGGGAGCTGGGAAGCCTGGCTCTCAGTTACCCGCACCCAGATTTATGGGCTCTATGTGAAGTGGTTAGCAAAGACATTTAAAAACAATTAGGCTTTCGGAGAGGCAGATTCAGGCAGCCCAGACTGCTCTCATTATGCTGGAGAACGGGAAAATAAAGCCATTAGGCTCACCAGACAACTAGGTTCTTTGTACTATTCTTTTTAATGATTAGTTGCTTTAATAATGCCTTCTGCCTGCAGTGGGAGAAACTCTCCAGCGCGCTCTCGTGCACCGAGTTACTGATGGATGACACTCCCATGTGACCAACCAAACCCGATTTTAATGTTTCATAATGCTATTGAAATGAATAAAAAGGCAATTATCGCTTCCCTCCAGCAAAGCCTCAGATGCTGCCGAGCGCAAAGGGGTGCAGGTTCCTTTGCCCGGGACAATCATGCTCCACTTGTCCCCAGCAGCTGAGCCCAGCTCAGGCTCCCTTGTACCCTGCGCTGCACAAGAAGGGAAAAAAAATAAAATAAATCCTTTTGTGGTGCATGTGCATCTGCCTTTAGCAAACCAGGACTTGATTCGCAGCACACAGTGCACCGCAGAAGGATTATTCCCTTGCGAGGAAGAGTTTTCTTCAAAGCATATTTTCATGCGCAGGAACCGGCTTCCAAAATTTCAACCTCTTAGGAAAAAAAAAAAAAGAAAACTAGAAGTTGAGGGTGCTTTTTCCCTCCTCAGCTCTCGCTAGTCCTTACCTAAGTCACTTGGGTATGTTTAAGGCTGAACCTCCCACGCACGATGCTCTCAGAGGCTTAGGGGAGCAGAACATGAAGCACATCTGGCTGCATCTGGCTTGGGGCTCTCTCCGCCCCTCCAAACTGCTGCTCCTCGTGGACCCCGGCCTCAGCCTGGGCCGTCGGAGCCCAACGGGACACCGCGTCGTGTCTGATCTCTTCATCGACTTCTCAGTGACACAGATTGGTTTCAGGAGCCATTACTGCGTGTGACATATCAAAGGCCTCCTTAGCGGCTGCTCCGATGGGAGCCAGAACCCAGGGGGAGCAGGGGGTGAGCCTTCCTTTTTAATGTCATCCTTAAAAGAAAAACAATCCATCTGTAGAAACGGAATATAAAGGACTCTGATAAAACAGCATTAATATTCCAACTGAGAGAAGCCAGAAATTCAGGGGAATTTCTTGGCTCTTTGCAGGTTTGCCATCTCCTACGGAAGTCTGCGTATTGTCATGGATATTGCCCTGTCATTCATGTAGTTCCAGCATATCTTGGGGGGAGAAAACAAAAAAAGAGGGGGTTTCTCCTGTGCCAGGGTGAGGGAAGGTGACCTCTCCCACACACACCGAGTTAATCACCATCGTGCTTTGCCTTTGCTGCCTGGCCCGGTATCCGTAATTATACTAACATATTTTTCACGAGTACAATGGGAGAGAGTTCCGGAGGAACAGAGCTCCGACGGGGAAAAATTAACCGCCTTCCTTGTGCCGAGATAGAACGGTTGTTTATTCCTCCTGGCGGCACCGTAATTCTCAGCAGAACCACCCGCAGAACAAGAGTAATAGATGGTGCGAGCGAAGGGCGGGGGGATCTGGCCCACACATACAAGCGATTAAGTTAATTCCCTTTCCATCCTTACTCAGGCAGAGATTTTGCCAGGCGCCCGTCCAGGCAGCGGTGGGCGAAGGAGAAGCAGGACTGTGGCTGGTTTGTGCTCTGAATATTCCCTTGCTCCTGCTTTAACACGATTCCCACAATCTGGACACACACCACTTAAATACATGACATATATAGATAACGCCATGGCCATTTCCATGGTCCACCACGCAAATGGGAGCTGGACGTTTTGCAGACCCTGTGAACTTCACCCCTCGCACGTGTGCCCTCGGCTCCTCGTGCTATTTTGAAGTACAACTATCTACAACCAAGCGGGCAGTGGTCCCGTACTCCTAGGGACTTCCATACCCTCATCCATGAAACATATTTCAATTACCAAGGCAATTGAAATTTTAATTAGTAAGACCACAGAAGTGTTTCTGACTCAGTCGGCTGAGTCAGAAACATACAAACATACAAAACATACAAACAACCCCAAAATGAAACCCTTTGTCACTCCAACAGGCACCGCCTAACAAAGCCAGGAGAGGATTTAAAAAGGTTTAAAGTTTTTTAAAAAGGTTTTTAAAGTTTTAAAAGGGCTGTTGAAGACACGGTGGTTTCTAAGCCCGGCAGCAAAGAGCAACTGCACCAGTAACGACTTTGATTTTCCCGTATGCAAAGGGCCAGCGGAGCGTGAGGGCTCCAGAGGGTGACATCCCCAGCCCCAGGAACCTTCTCCTCGGGCAGGAACAAAGCCACCATCCCCACGTGGAAGGGAAGCATCACCCGGGAGCCGGGCAGCACCCAGCTCACCGACACCATGTCTGCCAGCGCATCTCCCTTTCTGCCTGCTTGGATCTCACCTGATTCATCGCCTCTGCCCGGGTCCGTCATCGATCCCGCGACCCGGGGGCCTTTCCACACTCCCTGTCGACAGCCCCGGGGCCAGGCCCTTGTTTTCGCCCTCCGCGGGGCCACACGCCGCCACGTTCCTGCCGCAGGAAGCAGAAAACTAGTTTAACATCTCATTTATTTCGTAGATGAGAAAGTAATTCCCTGCTGAATGATTGTCCTGAACCAACAATTCAGAAAGCAGGAATTTACAGTGCCTGCCAGAGCCGGGAGTGCATTACTGTAGTGCTGCTATATAATGGAGCTGAAATATGTTTTTTTCCCCTCCTGTTAGCCTGAAGAGAAAAGCCATTAAATATGATTAAGGTTAAGAGATTGCTAAAATTACAAACAGCCGCCATTCAATTATTTTGCTCTATAAAATGCAACACAGATTGGAGTTATTTCTCCGAAATGTGTTTTTAGAAAATAACATAACACAACTAATGTGGTTTGATGTAGCAAATCAGGTTTCAGATACTCCTCGTAATGCAAAACTAAAAGGTTCATAATTTAACTCAAAGTTCGTAACTTCAAGTTGTCAGGTACCTGCTGCATAAAAAAAAAGTCGGGGGGGAATAAAAAAAATCAATCCCACCCCAACTAATATTCTGTGGAGTCGTCTAAAGCCGGCGAGTCAATCAGTTTTATCACCCATTAAAGCAAAAGACAGAAAAACGCAACAACTTGGCATAACAGTCACACATTTTTTATGGAGAGTAGATCTCCCCTGCGGTTTCTGCAGTTTTTAATGTGACCCGAGGTGGGTGCGAGGGCTGCGCCGGGGCTGGGGGGCTTCTGCCGGCGGCTGCCCGGGGGCTGCGGGCACAGGGAGCACCCCCTGCCCGATATCCCACGCACCCGCAGCTCCAACAAACTCTGCTGAAATGTATTTTCTGTCAGCGCCGTCCAAGGAGCTGAAATAATTGGGAAGTCGGGGAAAAAAAAAAGAATAATCTGGATGGGGATATACGAACAGCTGGAGAGCGGTGGTTATTACGGATAATAAAATATGAGGAACGGTGTTATTCTGCTGAAAGCAACACAAAGCTGGGGGGTTCCCCAGAGGCGGCTCCGGAGCCGATGCTAATCACTCACCTGCTGGCATTCACGTGCCCGTGGGATCTGCAGGTTCCCACAGTGGCTATCACGAGACCCGAAGAGCGAGCACGACGCCCATAAAAACCTTCCACTGCGACTTGTCGCCATTTCCACACAAGATCCCTTTGGAGCAGGTTGCAAAGGGTTAACGCGTGAGAAATAGATCATTTGATGAGTAATTGCATGATTAGAACCCAACAGATCGATAATTTCTTATAACTGTATACATAATTCCTTCCGCTAATGTGCTTATAATCATCTAACACGCACCCACTTGTACGTCAAATGCCATTCATTCATTCACCAGCCCCGCGTAAACCCAAACGTGACAGAGAACACAGACACCAAGGCCCCTTTGAACCCTTGCCGAGGCAGCAGCTTTACTGCAAGAAACCAGAAAACTCATTAGAAATAGTATCACCCTTATGATGACGTCAGCAACGAGCGGCCGGCGGCATCTCCAGCTGGGCAGCAGCTCAGTGACCCAAACCCAACCCTTCTCCATCGCCTTGGCAAGCCCTGGGGGGACTCAGGATGCCTTTCCCCTTTTCCCACCTTCACCACGTTTAATTTTGCCCCCAAACACATCTTTTTGGAGATGCCAGCTGCCAGCTCCGTTTGCATTCCCCGCCATTTAGACAAAACCCTAGTGAGGTCCACACAAAGTGTTAAAATCAGCTCTGCCCACCCCAAATGTGGGGTTTCATCCACACGAGTGATGGTGGGAACGGTAAAGGCGGGTGCTGTGTGAGCCCCATCCATCATGAAGATGCGCCCGAGAGACAGGTCAGGTGTTACCAGACCCCATTCTGCTGCATCTATCGCCCACCCGCAGGCCTCCCCTTCTCCCCGCAACGCTCCCTGCGTTAAAACCTCTGGGAGATAAATAATCTTATCCTGAATGGAGGAATTAGCGATGGCCGGGGAGATACACCCCCCGCTGCCGAAGATAAGGCCGCTCCCCGTAAGGCACATGGCTCGCGCTGCCGGCATCCCAGCAGTCGGGGTTCCTGCAGCCGCTGGGACCGAAACCAGGGCCAGGGACGTGATCACCCCGTGTCCCCGAGCACCGACAGCGTCTCCCTGGCTTCTGCCCAGACACTGGTGTGTGCGCGGGACCTGCTGGGCCATCAGTATTCAAGCCCAACAACTTCTCCCCCTCCTCACCTGCATCACCCTCGTACTCGACTCCATCCAGACCCGTCTGAAAGAGCCTCCCCTCCCCTTTGCTTGCTACCTAAAGAGCTATTCAGCGCACATGGAACAGTAGATAACTCTTTATCTGACAGGTAATTAGCTGCAGGGGGAAAAAAAAAAAAAAAAAAAAAGGCAAATTAAAAACAGAGGCCGTATTAATAACAATGCACAAGCACATATTTGTCTGCAGATGCACAATGAATTACTTTAATTTAGAAAAAAAAGCCCGGTTTATCTGCGGATGGTGAAAGATACATCTTCATTTCTGCTCTTTTGGGAATGTTCTCAGCGGCCGGGGAGGAAGGCGAGGGCCCAGCACCCCCAGACCCCCATTTTGCCAGAAAGTGCCATCTCACCAATAGACACCAGCATCGTCTGTCCATACCCACGCTGCACAGGCTCTTGGGGGTGAGTCGCACCAGGAAAATGGACAAAAAGTGATTAAATTAAAAAGTCCCAATGAGCCCCAGCCAAGCAGAACCAGAGACCAAGCCACGGGATGGACTTTTCCTGGGACACGGGACTCCTCCTCGCTCAGGTGGTGGAAACAAGGTGGGAGCTTAGGTGAGCACCACAATTTCATTCAAGGCTCATTGCTTTTGAGTTTAATATTTAACATGGAATTTCAATTACACGACCAGTAATATTCACTAAATTAAAAGTACCGTCCTAGCCCTGTGGGCGACAACTGGGAGGAAGGAGAGTGAAAAGAAGGATTAGGCACCGCTCCTGTGAGAAAGGAGCCTTTCCTGCCCGTGTCCCAGTCCTTTCCTCACTCCCAGGATGCTGAGCCAGCGCTGGGGTCACTTCTCCCAGTCAGGATGCCCCCAGTTTCAGTGGGGATGATAAAACCCGAGGAGATGGGCATTCAGAGCACACCAGTTTGATCTGGCTGGTGTTCTTCTATCCCTCCCTGCACAGGAGCTGCTCCTGGCAGGTGTTTTTGCTCGCTGCAGAGTTGTCTCAGGCACTATCTGTTCTAGCAATTTTTATTTTTCACCTTACAGAAGGGGAGAAAAAAAGCAGGTGGAATAACTGCCCCTTTGGCCATGGCCTGTACCGCTACAGAGAGAAATAGCACAGCACGAGTCCCTTCACCAACCCGCTCCCAGCAAAGAAACCAGGGTGGATGTAAAATCTGGAGGATGACAAGAAGGACCCGAAGCTGGAGCACGAGGCTGCTGCCTCCCCTCCAAAGCCAGGCTGCCCGACAGCAACACCCAGCTCTGCGCTCCCTTCCTGGGCACTCGAGGCTCTTTGAACCCAGACCCAGATGGCCAAACTCAGCAGCTAATAAAAACTCCAGGCCCTCGTTAAGCCGGCGCTAACTGCTGCCCACAGCAAGCTGCCTGCCCTCCGCCAAAAAAAAAGAAATAAAAAGCAAACCCAGAGATTCCAAAGAAGGAACTCCCCACAAACCCAAAGGAGAAGCACAGAGCGGAGCGGGAAGCTGTCCCCAGGGCAGAGGGCTGGCTGCGGGAGGCACCGGGCAACCTTTAACGCCTTTTTGCCCCCAGGTGTGTGGCTGGCACACAGCACCTGCCCCCTTCCAGCTTCTAATTGCTTAATTATCTCTTTGCAGAGTGTGTGTAACTTGGGCTGGCTGTGAGATGTCGTTCCCAGGTCCCGGGGCGGAGGTGAGCGGCGGCACAGCATCGCTCCGAGCTCTCCTCCCGCTTACCCCGCGGGAAAAGCCCTTCCCTCAGGATTAGGCTTCCATCGGATTCCCATCAAAAGCTCCGGCCACCGCCTATTTGCTTAACACTAGACCTTTCAGGAGCCATCAAATCTAACACGGCCTGACAGGTTCGGGACTGAACACAAAAGCCAGACAAATCCATACTTTCATAGGAGGCCCCAGTGGATGCAACAGGACAGGCAGGATTAGGAGAAGAAAAAGGAAAAGAGAAGAGGGAAGCGGAGAGAGATGCTCGTGAAATCCGGCTGCTTCGGCTCGCACTGGGAGTTTGCTGCCCCAGCCGGGGCCGAGCCCCCGAGCCCTCTGCCCGCCCTGCTCCATGGGGACGGGGTCCCCTCTCCCGCATCCCCCCAGCTGGGATGCTGCCGCTGGTTCTAGCCAGCCAGAGCCCCACTTTGCCCAGTTTACCCCCTCCTCTGGTGCACCCGGCTACCGCAGCACCTCATAGGAACCCGTCGGTCTCCATGCGCTCGGCAGGAGACAAAAATAATTAGCGGGGCTTGTCAGCTCATTAGCCTGCCAGCAGCAGCTCAGGAATTCCAGGGTGTAAGGTTTGTTATTTTAAAACAAAACTCCGAGTTTATAAAACACTGTCCCTTGCCAAATGGAAGCTCCAAACAAGCACGTCTGCTTGAACTGCACGTTTAATATTTAATGAGGGGCCAGGCTCAATAATCAAACACTCCCTTCTGCCTTACAATTATATGTATAATCTGTGGAAAATTGTAAGGCAAGATATTCACTCTCTGCTTTTGCTTTTATGGAAACCTCCCCACAAGAAACATTCCCCCTGCTGCCAGGCACCCTGGCTGGGGGGAAGATCCCACCGGGACACAGGCTGTGCCCCAGCACCAGCTGCTCCCGCCCCAAAATCCAGGGAATGCTGAACACACACCGACACGGGGGTCAGTTCCGAGTCCGCAAACTCCCTCCTCCACGGCAAGGCAGGTTTATGTCTTGCCTTTGCAATAACGGTTATGGAAGGCAGGCTCGGGCAGGGAGTTCATTACAGCAAGAAGATAAGAATCTGATTTAGTATCCTGGGAGAATCTGAGATGTTGTTAAAATACCATTAGAAAAGAAACATAAAATATACTTTATCACTAAATGAAACTTTCTTGAGATTTTATAGAAACAAAATTTTGGAATTAAGCGTCCCGCTTCTATCTTTGCTTTTTGTCTCGCACCGTTCATGGGACCATCAAAATGAGCGATGGGAGTTTTGTTTGGAAACTGCTGAAATTGAACGTCCGGGTCTGAATCCTTTTTTCAATTTTAAAATAAGAAACATAAAGAAACAGAACACTTGCTTTCAACAGACCGAAAGGAACGTCAGAGCAGCGAATCCTGATTTAGTCAGAGAGGCCTAAACAGAAATTGGATCAACACGAGCCGGACACGGTTCCGCTAGCCCCGGTGGCCACCGTCCCTGTGTGCCGCGGCATCGCTGTCACCAGCCAGGGCTCGGGGGGGACACTTGACCCTGTCCATGGGGCTGGCCAGGACCACGGCTCCTTCATCGCGGTGCCGCGAGGTGCTTGGGCAGCTTCACCCCGTGGGAAAGCGGAGCTGGGACTACGGCTGCGGTAACACCAGCGAGGCCGTGCCAGCTTCCCCGTGTATCCAGATTATTCATGCAAATCCCCCAAAATGCTTTTGCAGCGTAAGCAAAGGTCCCAGCGCTGCAGAGCAGCCGGCGCTCGGCTACTTGGCAGCTCTTCCCGCGCCTGGTGCCTTCTGCATTGTAAGACCCCCCCCTCGGGGTGGAGGAAGAACTCAGCTGCCTCTCATTATTTGCAGCCGGCTGCTCACAGCTCCGGCTCCGGCCGTGGCTGCTGGTACTCGGCTCCGCTTTGCTTCACCCTCCCATCCTTGGGCGCCTCGCCTCAGAGCAGCGACTCCGTCCTCTGCTTTGGCAGGAGCTGGGACGCTGGTCCCAGCCTCCGAGAGGTCCATCCTGTCCTGGTTGCCCACCCCACGCCGGCAGGCGAAGCAGCCGCCGGTTTTCCTTGGGATGGGAGCCCTCCCGCCACCTCCATCCCCGCTGTGACACCTCTGCGGCGCCGTGCCAGCCCCCAGCGCTCCCAAAAACGGTTTATCCGGAGCTGTAAACAAACGCGTCCATTCTGGGAGCAAACTGGAGCGATGGCCAGCCCACTGACAGTAATTTCCAGTAGTTAAATGTGAATTACTTGATTTTTCCAAGTGATGCACTTGGTTTATATATGGCATTTTTATTAAGTAACTACGTTTTACTAAGTAATTTCCCAGACATATTTATTAGCACGGCATAAATCTGAGTAAACAAGTTATTTTTAATTGTGGGAATAATGAAAAATCACCATGTACTTCTATTCAAGAGAGTATCCAGCCAGGGCTGCTGTTTAGGAGGCTTTGTCCCTCCCGGCCCGGCACCCCGGGCTGTGCCACGTTCCCTTTTAGCTATCCCAGCCGGTGGTACCTCATCTCCCCGGGAAGCCACCCCCTCGGGTTACCGACTTCTCGACTGTGAAACATCCCTAACGCCGAGCCCCCACGTGGATTTATTTCCCACCACGCCACCCCTAGGTCTGCGCAAGGACCGTTCCCATGGACAACGTGGGGTGCCGTTCCATGGCAAGCACCAGCAGAACAGCCATCCTCCTCCATCGCCCCCGTGTCCCCCACACTCCTCCTCGCCTCCCCAGCTCCCGCAGAAAGACTCTGAAGGAATTTTTTTTTTTTTTTTTCTGGGTCTCACGATTAAAAAATTGGCTCGGCAATGCTTTATGCATGCATCTGTTATGCTAAAATAACCATCCTTCCTAACCATGCCCACCTGCTGTCTTTTTCAATTTTAAGTATTTCTAAGTAGCAATCAAATCAGTATAATTTGTTCTTTATCTCAGAAAAACCATTGTGAAAGAAAAATGTGACCATTATGTTACATCAGGGAAAAATACAAGCCCTTTATTTTCAGCCTTCTCTCTATTCTATCAGATCTCACAGTCGTCATTATGCCCGTCGTATTTAATATTGCTCAAATGAACAGAGCTTTCTTTAATCACCGCAACCTTTCTCCCTTCCCTCAGCTCCCCCCTCCCCAAGGTTAAGGCTTTTTTTCTTTCTTTTTTTATTTCAGATACATAAATACTCGCATTGTGAATGCGTTAAGGGTTTCCAGGAGACAGCTCGGTGGATTTGTTTCGGGAGCTGGCTGCTATCGGCGGCGTCTCCATCAGCCGCTATTGTGCGAGGACCGAGGTGCCGGATCCCGGCGAAAGCGGGATGCGCCTGGCACAGCCACCACCCGCCGGCTGCTCCGGAGACATCAAAATAAAACCCGGGCAAACATTGACTCTATAATCAATCCCGAGATGAGGATCGACTGCTGAAACGCACCCAGGTTGCTGTAAAAACATTCAATTCCGCAGCTCCCAATAAAGCCTATAGATTAGAGGTCAATGATAAATTATCATTTATAGACCCGCTGCAGAGGTAAGGGGGAGAGGGAGCCCGTTCCGGCTCAGGTTAATCCCTTCACACGCCAAGAGCTGGTCACAGCGCACTCGTCGGGCCAGGCTGCAGGAGGGTGTCGCTTTGATTTAAATAAGGGGGCAGCAGAACCTCTCATCCGTAAAAGAGCCACTAGTAGGTGGAGCAGAGTGGATCATTTTCCATAATCTGATTCCTTACGTGTTTTTCACGTAAACGATGAAGGGGATGAACCTGGGCTTATTTACGCTCTTTTCAGTTTACTGAGTGTTCAAGCATCTTCCAGCACCCCCCCAGACGGGCTCTAACCACCCCAAACCCCACAAACGGGGGGGCACAGGACCGGCAGCACCACGTCGAAACTGCCTTGATAAACATCCTCCACGTCCCTGCAATTAGATGTTAGAGGAACTTCTCTGGGTCCCCCTGACCCACTGCCTGGCTCAGCCAGCTCCCGTTGTGCTGTGGTTGCATGAGATAGCTCCTCGGGGGGCATCACGGGGGGGTCTTTGAAGTTTGGTGGTCACAGGAGGGGGACCACTGTGCCCCCTCCCCACGCAAAGAGGCAGCTGAGTAGGAGAACGGGAGCTGAGCACCAGCATCCCTCCTCCCTGCCACCACTGATTGTTCTCACTGTCCCACACCACCCGGGGGATTTGTTGTCACAGGAAGGTGACAGCCAGCGTGGCACATCCCCTTCCCCACCGCCCTGAGCACCGCAGCAGCTGGGGAAGCTGCGAACCCGGCGGTGGCCTCTCAGTAACACATCAGACCTGTGTTATCTCAATGGGACCTTCCCGAGACACGGCCACCGGGGCCGTGGTGACACCAGCACAGATGGGATGCTCACGGCATCCCGGCACGGGAGGCCTCCGAGGAATCGGGCCTCGGGGAAACTTCTCCTCCAGCCTGAAGACCTCGGAGAAGCTTTGGTAAGAATATATGCTGAAAATAAATCCTGTCCTTTGCTTCCCTTTTCCCTTCCCAAATGCCACCTCTAAAAATAAGAGCCATTTGCAGGAAAATCCCCCATCACAAAAGCTCCTCTCTCTCTCTCTCCCAGGAACTCAGTGTTATTGCCATTTAAGTGAGCTGTGAGCACATCTTCAATAGATTAGAGGAACGGCGCACAGGGTTCAGATCATTAAACAGTAATCTGGGGCTGGGGGGTCAAGCGTTTCTATTTAACAGCATTCTCCCCTTGCCAACTCTCCAGCCCGCTGAGACATCGGTGCAAACACCGCTCCTGACGACGGAGATGTTTTGTTAGCGTTTGTCGGGTGGTCCCTTCTCCTCTCCCTGCCTGCACTCCAGCCCTGGGGTGCCCCGTGCCCCCAGAAGGAGCTGGGGAAAACCCCACCACTTCCCTTTGCACATGTTTAGAAAAATATTTCCTTTGGCTCTGGCCACAGAGGAGGACGTTCCAGCTCCCTCCAGCTCCTGCTTGTTTTGGAGGCAGAACAGACGCAGCGAGTAGCCACTCATCCATCCCCAAGCCTCACATTGCAGTCGGTCCAACCCACAGAGATGTGCTTTCATTTGAACAAAACCTCAGCGTCTGAACCCAGACCCCCTGCAGGTCCCGGGGTTTCCACACCTGCGACAGCCAGGCTCTGAAAGGGACTGGGATCTCCCCTGTCTTGACGCTTCAGTGTCCTACCTGAAAAATGAGTATGATTGTACTTTTATTTGTCAAAATATTGACTCGCAAAAAAACTTCAGGGCTCAGGCTCCCACCCTCACCGGGAGGAAGAGGGAGGAAGGGGATCCTGTACCTCCAGCACAGGATCTGGTCCTTCGGCTGCTGATATTGGTGCGGTTTTGGCAAATCAAAGAGCCGAGCTGCTGAGACTCACAGACCCCAAGCAAAGCGCCCGAAGCCCCCGCTCGCTGGAGGATGGACCACCACCCGTGCCAGCACACAGCACCATCCTCCCCACACGATGCTGTCCCCGAGGCCACCGTAACGAACAGCAGCCAGCCAAGAGCAGACCTTTTTTTGGTTTGATTTTTTTTTTCCCCTTTTTTCCCTTTCCAGCTCAGCTGCGGTTCATACAAACGGCAGCTTCTCCCCGAGCAAAGGCCGGGAGCGCCAGCGGGTTGCGCAGAGCCTGCCCGGAGGCGGCAGCCGGCCCTGCCCGGGCCAGATGGAGACAAACTGTTGATCCGCCGTGCCTGGGAGCCAGCGCTGGCAGCAGCCCTGGCCCGATGCCGCCCAGCTCTGCCAGCCAACTCCGCCGCTCTGGCAGCCACAGCAATACCCCCTGCTCCCCGGCTCCCTCGGCAACCTGCGTGCTCGGGCTGAGGATGATGCTGACGCAGGGAATCGGGACTGGTTTAACACCTGAGGTGACCTGAAGCAAACCACTCCATTCCTCTGCATCACAGCGCACCTCCTGCACAATGAGGGTGATCAGGTTCCTAATTGCCTTTTTAAATTGTGAATGTGTGGGCAGGACCCTCGTAGTGACACAAGTGCATGGAGCAGGGAGGCTCTGAGCTCATTCTGGACCCAGTAAAGCTACCCAAACAGCAATAACTGCATTTGAAGACTCTTTCTCTGCAAAGGGTTGTTGGATTAGGGAGCTTTCTGGGCCTGCCTACACAACCCGCATCCCACAGAGTGACAGAATGCTCCAGACCGAGGGGCTGCCGAGACCGAACACCCCCCTGGATGGGGCAGGACCCACACAGCAATCCATGTGCTGCTTCGGCTTCCCGCTCCAGCACGTCTTTCCCACGTGCTCACGCTTCCAGCTCAGCTACACTTAGCAGATTCTAGTTTCCATAAATAAAAATTAAACAAACACTTAACAAGCGTCATGCATATTAATACCCTCCAGGTGAAGGTTAGCACGAGCTGTGATTGTGGCAAATCCGCATTTGATTAGATTGACTTGAAAACAGGAGAGATAAACAACCCACAAAAGCCTAAAAATTATAGTAATTTATTCTTTTGACCTCTGCAAGTTTCGCAGTTTTATGCAACTTCAGCCTCCTTCCTACAACGGGATTTTTCCCCCACTCAGTGAGCTTCAAAGAAGCAGGTGCCGGCACATGAAAACTGCCTCCGTTCCCCTCTCGAATGGCTCACGCATGTACGGCATCTGTAGAACAAGTGGGAGCTTTTGACTGAGTCGTCTCATGAAAAGCTCCTTGTGCGAGAGAGTCTCGTGCGAGCCGGCGCGGGATGCCGGGGGAGCGGGGGGCGCTGGGGACGGGAGGAGCTGCAGCCCCGCTGCTCGAGCTGCCGGCTCTCGGCAGGTTTATCTTGCACCGCAGCCCGAATATCCACGTCCGGCTCTGTGGATGTAGAGACAAAGGTCTAAGCTACGTCTCAGTCAGCAGTTAAACACCCAGGCCGTATTTTAGATGCCCGCACCGAAATGAGAGGGCGTGCATCCCAAAAGCATCCCTCTCTCTTTTCCCTGACTTTAAGGAAGTTCAGGCAGTGACATGGGAAACACGGACCTCCAAGTGGTACCAAGTGGGAACTCCCGGCTCCAGGCGCTTACAGCCCAGCCGGGCTCAGGAGAGGCTTTTTAGAGGGACACAAGCTGAAACAGGGGTTTGGAGGGAGGCTTTCTCTCCGCAGAGCTTCGGTAACTCCTCTCTACCCAGCACTCACAGTGTCAGGGCATTTTCCCTCTCTATAGATAAGAGAGAGTCTCTAACAGATCTATTCCTGTGGGACAGCCTTCCTATCGCCCAGCCGGTTCGATTTAGGGGGGCTCAGCCCCAGCACACATCCCACATCTGGGGGAGCGCAGATGTTTTACTGGGCGGACAAAGAAGCTCCAAGTTCCCGAGTCTTTTCCAGCGCAGAGGCCATTAACTCTCCCTCGCTCTAACGCCAGCCAGATCGGCCCTTCCAGCCGCAAACAGAGCACCAACAGCTGGCTAATAAACACTAATAAAGGCAACCTGGAAGGATCTAACCTGCGGCTGGAAGTTCTCCACGGGGTCCCTGCTCTGCCGCTGAGCAAAAGGTGCCATCGCTGTGGAGGCACCGGCAGCACTTTCCAATAAACGGGCAATTATTATTCATTCGTTTCCTGTTTGTGGCGACAACGTTAATCACAGCGGGCTGCGGGAGAAGGATGCTAATGAAGATGTGATGCGGGCAGCAGCGGCCGCAGCCATTTCTCAATTCATTAGCATCCTGTCACTCCGAGGGGCGACCGCCGAGATCCGCGTTCCCACCTTTCACCAAAACATGACAGGGTAATAAAGCAACGCTATTCCCAGTCCCGGAGAAAAGCCGAGCGCGTTCCTTAAGCTCAGCAGTTGGTACAACAAATGCCAAAAATCAAAGACAAAAAGATGGAACAAGCCCCCAGCACCCAAACGAGCAATGACAAAGGATCCTCTCGCATCCCTGCTCGCCCGCAGACAGGGCCCAGCAGCCACGGTCCTCGGTGCAAAACACCACTGTGCCCATGGCAATGAACAGGTAATTGTATGGAACGAGCCTGAAAAATCCATGTGGGCGGCTAAAGGCAGGACAGATCCCGGAGGGTGACATCTGGGACAGTTCCTGATGCCCTTGCACCAGCAGAAACGCTCTATCCATCAGTGAAGACAGGGAAAAGAGAGCAAGCAGCAACGCACAGGGGGAGGAACTCAAATCTGTGCAGGGGACTTGGTGACCCTGTGTGGTATTTCAACATTTCCCCTGTTAGTTACCCTATGTAGTGAGTTATACAGAAAACAATCTAATTCTAAATTTTCTAATTGCCACGTGTTGCACATCTCACGAGCCTTCTGTGAGACCAGAAGCACCCGACTTTTTCACCTTATCCATTAAAAGAAACCCCAGCAAACCGATAGTAACTACAAATACTGATGGTGCTGGTTTGGTGTGTTATAAAAACGCCGAATACCTCAATGCAGGTGACGCTGCAGCCACGCTGGTCGCAGGCATTAACAGCTCTCTGAGGGTCCAGGCCACTCTCCACCCACCAGATGAAGGAGAACATCTCCCAGTGTAGGTATTCTCCATCACACCTGGCGAACGCCACCTCTTTGGTGGGGCAGATTGATTCCAGCAGCTCGACATTGTAAACAAGGCCATTTCCCTGCTGAAATCAGAGCGGGCAATAACACCACGCTCTCAGACATGACGGAGTGTGCCATAACCAGCCTCTCGCTTGGGAAATACAGATCTCTGAACCATCTGATGGGCTCCCGAGTTAATGGGATAATAGATAAGCCGGGTTTTTTAACATAACTGCAAGCGCCCTGCTTTGCAGGGTTCAGGTTTCCGTACTATTTCTATCACCGAGACGGCTAAACTCAGCTCCCGTGTGCTCATGGGGTGCCATATGTTTCCAGCAAACATTCAGACAAGCCATGAAGCTCGTGCGAGCGTTCACTAAATCTGCAGAGACGGTTTTTGCTGATCTCCCTTCTCTCGACGGTGGTTCCACCATCCGGCCGGGAAATCACGGCAGCGCAGCGGGAGCCCCGGCAGGCTCCGGAATCCCGGGCACCAACAGCCGGCACAGGCGCTTCGTGAAACAAACCCCGTCCACCCGCAACACCCTCCGCCTGACGGATTTGGGGTAAAACTGTAAAACAAGCCAAGAGACGCAGTTGCAGACATGGGGAAGGAATAATCCAATTTTCAGTCCGGGACTCGTTTTTACCCGGCTCTGTGGCCCTCGGAGGGCTGGGAGGGAGGGGAACGAGCCCTTTCCCACTCGCTGCGGCAGAGCAAAGGCGCTCACCCTCCTCAAAAGGGATTTTTTGGGGACCCCGAGGGGCTGCTGGAATCAGGAATATGACCCACAGCCCTCTGTGCACGCCAGGGCCCTTGGAAAGCAGACGAAGCCTGCTGGAGCAGCAAGGCAGGTCAGTGGAACCCGTATGTCTGCAAAGTAGAGCGTTCTGGTTTGGAAAATTAAATTACGCTGTTGGAAGGTGGAACGATGCATGGCCCGTTTTCCAACAGCAGCATCTGCTCTTTGTGAGGTGGGTTTGGCAGACGCCGGTGCCACAAAGCAGCCAGGAGGTTCCTGCCCACGGCAACTTCTCCTTCCCAAATGGAATCCCGTTGCCTCCTTCCCTACTAACGGCCCCGAGGGCTCCAGCAAAACATGGTCACTGATAAGGGACCCCGGCACCAGCTCCGTGGCAGAGCAGGACAGGGTCCTGGACACCTCACGCTTCTCTTATTTAATCTCCCTCCCTCTCCCCCGGATCCCGCCTCGCTTCCCTCTCAGCCTCAGCTGCAGCACAATATAATTTGAGCTGTGAAAATGCAGTCAGCACATCGAGCTGCTGCTGCCGCCTGAACCATCCTCGATTTTGTCAGCTCTCCATGGTTGACAGCGTTCCCTGATGTTAAATGGGTTTCGCAGATGAGCGGGGGCCAAGCTACCAGGGTGAGGAATCACCTGAGGGAGAGGGAGACGGAGCGAGACATGGAGGAGGCGGGAGAGCGAGGAAGAAAGCAGGAGGGCACCCAAAATCCAGCCTGTCTGAAGATGGGACTGTGCCGAGACCTGTCCAGAGGTCCCATCCCTGCAAACCGGCAGGCACGGACCCATCCAGTGAGAGAGAAAGAAACCTTCTTGGAAAGCTCACAGGAGAAATGCTTTTCCTCCCCTCCCAGAGGGTCTGAGCACCCCACGGCGGGTACGGGGGGACTGTCCTCCTCTACGCATTCCCACAGCTGGGGAGCGATGCAGCCCGGAGCCGCAGCACCAGGCAGGGCTTTGTCGCCTTTGAGAGCAGAGCAGAGCTCGAGTAGCTTTTCCATCTTTATTTTTTCCCCTGTTAAATCCAAAAGGGGGAAGAAAAAAATAAAATATATATATATATATACACCAACCGTATTTGATAAGAGCTACTTCACCCTGAGAGGGCTGTGGGGAAACACGCTCTCACGAACGAGCAAACGCCAACTCCCCTTCCTTGTTTATCTGCCTCATACTTGAAGCAAAGGCGGGGGAAAATGCAGTAATATTTGGCTGAATTCCCCATGCCTGTCAAAGCCCAACACTTCATAAATATGTAATTGTGCCTATCTATCACCTGCTGGTGTTCTGGGTCTCCAGGAGTCGGGGAATCATTGCTAACTTCTCCAGGGAGCTCAGTAATAAGGAGGAGGTAAAGCTTCGCCTTCCCTGATATTACTGCCCCAAGGATCCAGCTCGCTCTCGAGAAGCTGGGACCTCTGAGGACTCGGGATGCATGAAAATACAGTTTCAGCAAGTGAAATAAAATGGACCTTTTTGTTCTGTTTTCCTCTAGCGTTTCAGGTAACAATTCCCTGAGCCCTAAGTGACCAAGGAGCGTTTTTGGCAGAGCTTTTGGGCAGAGATGGGGAAACCGAGTCACTCGTGTCTCTGGAGACCTCGCCTGGGGATAGCGCTGAGCAGACACCATGGAAGGAAGATCCCCCCCTCCTCTGCACCCTCTGCCACACACAGGGAGCCTCCCATGCCCATCACCGTGCCCCTGCGTTGGGCTGCATTGCACAGAGAGGGACAAAAGGAAGGAGAAGTTCAGCACATCCTCTCACAAAATGGACCTCTCCTGCTCTGATGCACATTTCTCTTGAAACCACTCAAAAAAAGAGCAAAATCTCACACTCCCCCTCCCCCTGCTGCCAGGCAAATTCATACAAAGGCACGGGTTCTTCTCCATAACTTTCTTTTAAAAAGACCACGCACTTACATTTAATTAAAAGTATCTACGTAGGAATGAGATTAATTAATTCTCCTTCTACCCAAGAGCCCTCTCATTGTGTTCGCTTAAATGAGGTTTTAAAGTGTTGTCTCTCTGCCGTATCTGGGCTAGTTGTCTCCAGACAGCACTTGGCCTGTTCTTCCAGCTCATACTACACCACCCCGGATCTCTTAAAAGAAAATGAAGTGCGCAGGGCGAGCCTGTGCCCTGCTTTGGGGATGCTGAGGGCGAAGCTTAGGGCAGACGTGGGCATCTCGATGTTCTGGAGAGGATCCACTCAGCCTACCGACAGCCTGGGATGGGACAGCCTCCACTCCACTCACCCATCCTCGTGTGCTCCCCTCGGCATCGGCACAACCAGAGGATGCTGCCAGGTCAGGAGGTGACAGCAGGCGGGCGAGCTGAGGATGAAGTGCAAGGAGAGCGCTGCAGGAGGCTCCAAAACCCGGCTGGAAGCCCAGCAGAGGCGGTGGAGCAGCCGAAAGAGGACATCAGCAGTGATGATGGTGGCTGAGGAGCCCTTGGATGCAGCCTGCCTGGCATCGCTGCCTCTGCCCCATCCCCAGCGCCGACTCCGGCTCCCGCACACGATGCAAATCAGTAAATCAACAGCCTGTGAAAGGCGGCTTTCCAACCTGCCATTTTCCGGGGACGCCTGCCTGTTTCTCCACGCAGGTCAAGCGCGAAGACGGTGAAGGGTGACAGCTGACAGCAGAACTCAGCGTTTAACCCTCCGAAATGAAAGGAAGGGAACAAAGCGGACAAACAAGCTCTCCATCTCCGGAGAGGGAAGATGCGGAGAGGTGACCTCGAGCAGCGCTGCAAGAAGGGACCCGGCTATTACGCACGAAGAGCCACGCACTCCTCTTTGTGTCCAAATTTCACCCGACACAGAGGAAACATCTTCCTGCTAATTCAGTGTCAAGTGGAGCCGGTGGCACACGGTGCTCCCGAGGGAGCCGTGCTTCCAGCGCAAACCGGAGCACAAGCAAAGTTCTTAGCGTTGGGGCCAGAAGCCCCAGGGACAGCCCTGGGGAGCGCAGGGCTCCTGGGCTCGCTTTGCCATCCCCGGCAGGTCCAGTAGCCCTGGGACCAGTCCGGTTCAGTTGCCTCCACCCGGCACTGAGGCAGAAGCACGGGATCCTGGCAGAGCCCACAGTCCTCTCCAGCAGCCGGGCCACCCTGATCCATCCCCGGCAGAGTCACCCATGGGCTGCAGAGCAACATGTGGGCCCCGTCCCCTCGGTGTTCAGTAACATCAGCACAAATCCATGCAGTACAGGAGGAGAGAAAGAACGAAACACACTACAAATGGTGCCCAGAGCTCCCTTCAGCCCTCCTGCCTTTAGGCAGCAGCACTGAGCCGCCTGTGAAGGCTCCACCATTACTTATTCCTCGGCTGAAGGGATGCGGAAACCTCAGCACAGCATCACCCTGAGCTCTGCCTGGGGCAGGGGAAGAGGGGAAGGCTGGGGAGGGACGTACGGTGCTGCCCACCAGCTCCAGCATCTTCACAGCCCACCTGCCTTCCCCTTTTCCCGCACCTGACCCCTTCAGTAATTCTCTTTCACGCCATTTTACAAGCTGATGGTCTTCCCATCGATGGGCGAGCTCCAGCCTCCCACAGCCCATGATTACTTGATGAGGGAGCAAGAGATGTCTCCTCCCAAACAAGGGGCCAGGTCCAACAGTCCACCGATTAGGCTATTTACATTTTCAGTCAAATATGAAATCATCCAGAGGTTTCCCGAGGCTCCTGAGGGCAGACGATCAGGGAGACCTTACTTACGAGCAGATCTGTGTCAAAACCAGGGAGCCAGGGGCTCCCAGCTGAAGGAAGGGGGCTAGTGGCAGCCCTGGCTGTCAGGGGGATGGATGCTCAGCGATATGCATTGCAGTAGAGAGACAGAAATGCAACTACTTTTAAGAGACAGAAAACCACAACAAGCCTGCAATAAACTTGACCATAAAGATGCGAGATGGAGTGCATTCAACACCCTCTTGGTGCTCGTATTTCATTGACTGCGATGCCCGAATAAATACCTTCTGCAGGACGTGACGGACTCACGCTCCCGGCTCTCCAGACCCTCCTTTCCCTTCCCTGGCTCCCAGCCCAGGCTCCAGGTGTGCTGGGAACACGGCTGGAATAGTTACTGGGGAAGAAAAGAGCCACAGCATCCTGTGCCCACACAGGGTGTCCCTCTCCCGCTCCTCGCTTTTATCTCCCTTGGCCACCCGGCTCCACGGCACGCTCCGGGGATGCTCCGTGCCGGGCGCAGGCACCACACGGGGCCCCCGACCTGGTGGGGAGCCCCACTCCTCCCTTCCCAGGCCATGCCACGGCCCCCCGAGGCGTCCCCGTCCCAGAGCTGGGCATTCGCATCCCGCTTCCCAGAGGCAGCTCCGGCCCCACCTGAATCCCCTGCGATAAACCCTTATCGGGAGCGCCCCTGGCAAGTCTGCGGTGACTTTGTTCATTTGTATTAGCTCTGCACAGATTAGCTCTTCGCAGCGCTTTGCCAGTTTATACAGATTTCCGATAAGTGTTTTGACAGATTTTTCCTGACTTCGGGAGGAAAAAAAAAAAAAAAGAGCAAGGGGCAGGTGCGGGGAGGGAGAGGAAGAAAAAGAGCATCTTTGCTGCCCACAATTCAGATAGTGCGTTAGACATGAAATATTCATTGCTTTTCAAGCACATAGGGTCTAAAAAGCCAGTAAGCGCTTCTATATCCCCCCAAATACATCGGTGTTCCTTCCATGTCCCTGCTCCAGCAGCGGCTTCAGGTCTTGCTTCCCTCCTGCACCATCATCCCTGCCCTGGAGAAGGCAAGAATCTTCTTCCCCTGCACCCCAAGAAGGACTAGAGGCTGCACGGGGGATCTTTAAAACAGATTTGGGATGGTAGGTAGCACTTATCTCCTCCAGATTTACATCTCTGCAGCGGATATAGTAAATTCAGTGGATCACCTGTACCTTTGGCGCTGCCTCTCCCCGGTAACACTAATCTTTTATTCATCTCCGTTCTGAGTGAAGACTTTTTAGATAGCAAAGACGACAATGAAAGCAGCGGGTATTTCGCCTTCCAGTCAGATACTGCGACTGTTGAAGCTCCAAGCTTTTTTGGGAAGGCCAGGCCCCCCGCGTACCTGGGGACTCCTGCCCACGCGGGACCCCGATGCTGGAGGTCGTGGCTGCATCGATAATGATGCAGGTGGTGGAGTTCAAGCTCCTGCGATGCCCTAATCTCTCCCCAGGAGAAACAAGGGTTATGCAGAAAGAGGCTCACACCAGCCCAGCCCGAGCCATGGACCACCACCCCCCTGTACTCCCCAGACTCCAGCTGGCCATAGAAATTTCCAACACCCCGTTCACCCAACCGTTTACTCTCTGCCAGATTTATCAGCCTGCTATTAGCCTTCACAGCTCTGATTTGTTTGCCTGTCATTCGGATAAATGTTGATGGGCAGAAACAAGCAGGACTTTCTGGGTTTTCCCTCCCCTTCTTTTTTTTTTTTTTCCCTTTCCACACTATCCAGCACCAGCGAGAACATCAAGGGAAAAAGGTGAACAACTGACCCATAAAAGAAATACAAGGCTTACAGTTTCTGATAAAGATTAAACATTGCAGGAGTCATGACTAGATAAAAGCTAGTGGAAGGAAAAGCCCCAGACCTCAATAGAGTATTAAAAAAAGCAGCATATATATATATATATATACACACGCGCGCGCCAGAAGATGTCTTGCAAGTTTTATGGAGAGTTTGATAACCTGAATACATTTCACTCCAAGCAGACTTTTCTCACAAGTGCATCTCCAACACCCGAGACGTCTCAGCGAAGCAAGCGAGGGGCCGAGCCCGAACACGGCGTCATCCTGCCCCGGGAGGCAGCAGCTTCTGCCCCTGAGACCCCCCAGCTCCTGCAGCCCCCCCAGTGCCCGGGCAGGCTCCCCGCTCACCTACGTACAGCCAGAGAGACAACCCATAGAAGGAGGGGGAAAAAGCACTATTATCTGGCTGTGTCCCCATGCGCTAAAGCAACTGGAGCCGGCAGAGCTCGGCGGGGAGAAACCCATGGCCAGGGCTGGAGGGAGCAGGTACAGCAGCAGTTCCAGCAAGCTCTACGCACGCAGGGGCAAGAGGAGAGCAAGTCTCCCGTTTGACCAGAAAAGTGTGCACAGGATGTACAAGAAAAATTGCCTAAAATATTCTTCTTTTCCCCCCAGGATAGATTTCTGGTTTAGCAGCCGTGCTGTCCCTCGCTCCGCTCTGCGGCCTGCCAGAGCCGGGCCCCGAGGGGGACAGTGGCCCGTGGTGGGGAATGGGGTGCCCCAGAGACAACACACCGGCTGAAACAGCTCAAAAAAGGCAGAAACCGCTCTCCTCAGGCGGAGACGGGAGACAGCCTCCATCGCAGAGATGCCCATGAACAAATAATCATCACTCACACACGGTAGGAGCAGGCTGAGGCAGGCGGCGGGAAGGCATTTACTACCGCGGTGCCAGGTAATAACAGCTCCTCAGACCTCAAGGACTTTTGATGGACATGCTTTGCCTCATCTGCTTTCAGCCCTCCTGGTCCTACCGGGGAAAGCTGCCGGCCCGACTGACAAAAACACACGGAGCTTCTGCTGAACGTGCAAAGGGTCGAGCGTCCTCAGCAGCTCCTGCTCCTCGTCCCCCCTCACATCCCTGCAAAGCCACCTGCTCCAGCGCCCCAGCCGCTGGATTCACCGCCTGCCAGGCTGCTCCACGCTTCATTTCCACTACTCGCTGGCTTTCCAAATTTCATAGGTCCCAGGTTTGCTTTTATAGGTATACCCGGGCAAATAACACACCACCTCCTGCTGCAACACAGCCGCACGCAAACACAGTACCCAAAGGGCCAGGGGGATAAACAAGGAGGGACCTCTCCCCCCAGCTTCACCGCACCCCCCAGGAGAAGCAGCACACCCCAACCCCCCCAAAAACACCCCCTTACCTGCAGAGCCCCATCCTGCAGGTAACCCCTCTGCTGCATCTCCCAGCAGCTGCTGGGGCTGAGCACTAAGTACCCACAGGTGCGGAACTGGGAATTGGCCCCAGCTGGGCAGGAGGGGGGGCAGGAGGGGGGGCAGGCAGGGCAGAGAATGGCTCCAGCATCCCCCAGCACCCCCACTGCCTTGGCTAATGCCTCTGGGGCGATGCTGGAGAGGCCATTCCCGCTCCAGGAAAGGCTGGGAGTGCTCTCTGCCCCCCGAGAAAGTGCTGTTCATCCCACATGGAACCCCATTTTCCCCCCCTCCTCGTACCAATCCTGCCAGTTTGCCTGAAGCGTGTGTATTTTCCCAGGCGAGAGGGAGAGCTACAGCACTGGGGTGGGGAGAGAAGCCCCCGTGTGCCCACACTGTGCAGAAAATAACCCGCCCACCCCACTAGCCACTGCAAACCCCGTGCTGGCCACGTACACTCCAGAAAGCCACGCGGCTGATGGCCCTGACCTGGGCTTGCCAGCCTGGGGGCCAGCCTTACCGGTGCCATCGCAGCAGCAGCCTTAAAACCCACGTCCCTGTCCTGGGAACCTCTGAGGTCCCAGTTTCTAAGCGCCGCCCAGCTCACACCGCCGATGGCAGAGCCCCGGCCCCGAGCCTCTGCACTTCTGAGCACCCCAGATTTTCATACCCCTAGGGCAAGCCCGAGCCGTCCGTGCCCCTGGGAGGGCCAGCGTGAGGCTGAGCACTTGCAGAGAAACCCGTGAAGTTTCATCAAGCCTGGCTCAAAAGCCGCCCGCTCATGGCCAGAGCCAAACTGGTTGGCTCCCAGTGCCCGGGGGTGCTTACTGGGAGAGTGATGCTGGCAAGCCCCTGCCCCCCCGCCCCCAGCACCAGCTCCGCTCCGGGCCAGCCGGCCGAGCAGACAGGCAATCGGGCAAACATGAGCCAGAGAGTTACAGCGGCGGCACAGAGAGAATTGGAGCTGCGCTCGGCAGCAAATTAGACATTTAAAAACTGAGGAGAGTGACTGGTGAAGATTAAATGCATTATAGATTTGCTGGAGGAGAGGCGAGCGAAAGAAAAGGTAGATCATTGACACCCCTCAGGCAACAGGGTGAAGATTTGTTTACGTACCGGTGTGTAATCAAGTAAGAATGAATGCGAGACACGGGGCCTTAATTTTTCATTTGCAATCAAGGCCACGTACACCTTTTCTTAGTCACAGAAAAACACTGCCATTCTCCTCGTTCCCGCTCAACAGCAGCATTACCCAGAGAAGGGAAAATTATCCAGACATAATCGGGCTGATTACAGCCAGGGACGGCCGGGGAAGGAGAGCTCCTGGGGCTCCTCGGCAGCTCCCGGCCGCCCTCGGAGCGATGCTCGGGCACCGTGTCCCCCCGGTTGGGAGCGAGTCACCTGCCGTGGGTGACACGGGAGCTGCTTGGGGAGCATCACCAGCTTCATCCCTGCCGCCGAGCACTGGGCTTGGGGATGCATGGCATCCCCATGATAGATGGGATCCCTGGGACGGATGGGATGCCTGGGAAGGATGGTATCCCTGCAATGGATGGGATCCCTGGGATGCTGCACCTGGGCTGCAGCTCACCCCTGTATCAAAAGCCTGTTTTCCAATGCTGGGGGAAAAGGAACCATCCCAGACTGCGTGAAGTCTCACACCGCACCCGTGGCTCCCCCAGACTCGTTGAAAGGACCCTGGGAAGCGGTGCTGATGCCAGTGGCCAAGCTGGGAAGCGTGGAAGATCCTGCAAAACACAGATGCCTGGGGCACGGCATGAATACTGGTCTGCAGAAACAGGACAGAGTTGCGGGATTTCACCCCAGCGAGGGGGGTGTGGGACAGCACCCCCCATCCCGGCGAGGGGCAAAGGGACTGGGCACTGTCCACCTGGGAAGGGGAAAGCGGGCCATTGGCACAGAAATCCAGCGGAGAAGGGACGGAGGCAGAGCAAAGGAGCAGAGGAAGGCAGGCACAGAGTCGCAGGCTGCAGATGAGCTTCCCCATCTTATTGAAATTCCTCGGCAGCTGCCATTTTGAGGAGCTGCTGCCAACCTGTCGCCGGCACGGAGCCGGGAGCGGGGCCGGGAGGTGCTGGCCCCCAGGGAGGCTGTCGAGACGAGTACAGAGGAGAGGGGAGGGCGTCTGATCAAATATTCCCTTTACTCCTGGCAGTTTCCCTATCTCCCGCTTGCTCGCTTCGTGCTCCGGGTGGACGAGATGATGCCGGCGCTGCTGGCCCTGCTTGTCGCGGCAGGGAGGCCAGGGCTCCCGGGGGAGGGAGGGTGCTGCTGGGGGGGATGCTTAACCCAGGGAACACGAGCAGAAGGCTCTACATCCCAAATCCGAACCGTTAATAGCCAGCCCTCAACAGCCAGGCAGCACTGCAGAGAAGGAAAGGCAGTGAGAGGACCCCACTTGTGAGATCTACTGAGGAAGGGGAGGGAATCCCACTCACCCCCAAGGATGCTGCGGGCGTGCGGGGGCCTGGGGGAGAGGGGAAGGACAGCACCGCCACTGCCGGGACACGAGGCAGGTCCTTGTTTGAGGCACTCAGAGGGAAATCAGGATTTCCAGAAAGCACTCGAGGTCAAAGGGAGCATCGGGAGCCGCCAGCAGGTCTTTAAAGCAGCCCCTGCTCTTCCCCGGCACTTTGTGTCGCAGCAGCTTCTTACACACCGGGGACTTCTTCCCCCTTTGTACTCCGAGACGGAGAAAACCTCCCTCACCTCGTGGGGAGAGAAAAGAAAGACTCCGGCCCAGCAAAGCCTGGAAGGGCACCAGAGTCTCTGTGTGTGGAGCCATTGCGGGGGGAGCAGGGGGGTCACCTCCTTCCCGGGGCCAGTGCCTGGGACGGCCTCGAGCGGCTCCACAAAGCCATTACCTGGGGTGCAAAATGGGGGGGGGCAAAGTGGGTCTGGCTTTCAGCACAGTCCTAGGACAGGAATGAAGCCGCAAGGGGCTGCCCAACGTCCTCCCTCTTCTGCGGGGGCTCAGCTCCCTTCTCATCCTCGGGTCAGAGGTCCCCAAACTCCTCGCAGGACGCCAAGCGCCCACAGATCCCTCCGGCCTTTGATTTCTGCCGCTGCCGGCCCGGGAACCGCAGAATTGCATCTATCCAGAGCCTTTCTATTTATATTCTTTATTCCTATTCTCTCTCTATTCTTTATTCCTATTCTCCCTACACCTCTCTAGCTCTATTACTGACAGCGCTCCCGCTGCCATCCTGCGGAACAGGATGAGAAACGGGGCCGGGAGAGCACAGGTTGTGGGGCAGACAGGCAGAGGCACGTGGCTCAAACCTGCTATTAATTAGCCAGGCCTGCTTAATTAACCGGGAGGCAGCACCTGCCCATCTGTGCCAGGGGCCGGCAGGTTCTCTAGAGCAGAGCGAGGGAGTCCATCCCTCCGCCACCTCCGAGCCATCGAGGGGGCATCAAGGAGGGGGAAGGACATGCCAGGAGGGGCGAGGGAGGAGCGGGGCTCACGCGGGATGGGAGACACCCTGATGGGAGCGAGCGTGGGGTCCGCCCGCCCAGCACCCCCCTGGCAGCAGAGGGGCCGGGGGAGCAGGGGGCTCCCCATCGGCTGGGACCCCCCCAGAGCCTGGGAACCGAGTTACCCCCTGGAGGGGCCACCACCGCCAGCGACGAAGGACCAGCCGTGCTCACCCCCACCCCGGTGAGCGGCCACGGCCGATGGATGCCAGCCCAGCCTCCTGCCCCCGCAACAGCGTGGGGGTCTCGGGGGGTCCCAGAGGGACTGGGGCTGTGGCACAGCTCATGTTCTCTGCCTCTCCTTAGTTACTGACGTTTGTGCAGTGAGCTACAGTTTCTATATTTAACAGAAGTTTGTCTATTTCCCTAAAGTTTATGTCCCTGAAGTTTATATCCCTAAAGTTTATTTATTTCCCCGAAGTTTGTTTATTTAACTGCAGTTCCTCAAGGAGCTCCCGCAGTTCGCAGGACGGCAGCCCGGCCCGCAGAGCTCTGCCCCCCTGCACCATCACCTTCCCTACAAGCACCAGCTAAACCCCCCCCGCCCCCGCTGACCGTACATCCGCATTTTTTGGGAAAGACCTTTGAGGTGCGGCAGGGAAGCTTTTTCACATGTACGTGGGGCAGCCTGGATGCATAAAGACTGATCCTTGGGGATCGGGATGGGGCTGGCTCTGGTGTCACCCCCCCATCCCTGCTGCCCCCCGGCCGGGATGGGAGCATCGCCCCCGATCGATGCCGGGGGGAGCGGGCGTTATCCCAGGCGGCGGCACTGGAAAATGGGATTGGAGCCTCAGAAAAAGCTATTAGCCCCTTGTCAGGCCCCTCTGATGAGAAGTGAGTGGCCAGGGCGGATCGATGCCTCCCCCAGCTCCCCCCGCCCCCGCAGCAGCCGCATTTCAATCACCCAGACTCAGGTACCTTCTACCCGCTGTAAGTTCAAGTGTCATTTATCACTAATTACTGGATGGGGCGTAACTGTTCACAGCCTGGACTTTCAGCAACATCAGCCTGGTATAAAAGGGGGTGATCGTGCAAGTCAGACTCGGATACTAAGTTAAAATAATTCCTCCCTCTATTTAGTTAAAAAAAATTAAAAATGAAGAATTACATTACTTTCCTAATAAAATAATTGTGCAATTAGGACCAAACGACTTATTCAACTTGTGAAAATGTTAAGTTCAGGGCAAATGCTACATTTTTAAGCAATGATGACTTTCTTCAATCTTGTAAAAACCTAGAAGGGTCCTCCGGTCTTTTTAACGGCAAAGGCTCAACAGTGGAAGGGTCACGTCCAGAGGGAACACATTTCTGCCGCTGCTCACGAGGGACATCAGATTCCCCAAGTGCAGTTTTTCAATGTTACTCTTTTCGGCTTTCCCCAGCAATGTTCTTGTATCTTGATGTCTGAAAAGTTCATGCAAAGCATTTCGTGAAGAAAGTGACCTACAGTTTCTTTTCATCTATTTGTATTGCCTGCGGGGGGCCAGAAGAGCAGAAAGTGTTTAGGTACAAGTAGGAAACGGGAAGAAAAGTGCTACTAAATAACCCTTAAAAAGCTGAAAGATGTGGACTACTAATAGGATAAATAACAGACTTTGTGATTTTAAGTTCTGGGAACCTCCGGGGCCACGGAAGCCGGTTAAAGCTGGGACCTGCTGGGACGCTGAGCGCCAAGCCCTGCGCGGCAGAGGATGGAAGGAGGGACACGGTGCGGGGGGTGATCCAGGTCACAGGGAAAATCCACCGCGACGTCTCAAGCCCGAACAAATGAACTGGAGGATGTTTCTGAGCAGATTCCCCTCTCTGCGTGGCGCTGAACAGCTGGAGGAATGACTCAGGCAGTGGCCTGAGCGGGGCCGGGCGGGCAGATGGGGATGCTGGCAGAGCCCCAGCTGCCCGAGAGGAAGGGTCACGCTCCGGTCGTCCACGCAGACCTCCTCGTTCCCGGGGACGTAACGAGGCAGAAAGGAGAACCCTTTGAAGCTGCAGCTACGTCGTCGTGGTTCCTGTGATCTTTGCGAGCAGCACTCCCCGTTCAGGTTCCTCTCCCGACCAGATGGACGCTGCGGCGTGAAATCCCCGAGATTAAAGGCAGCAGGGGTTTGGTTTAACGCAGCCGACCGGGGAAACGGCCGGGCCGTTCAAGGACAGGGATCCAAAGCCTTGGCAAAGGCCCTGCTTGGCGCTCACCGAAGGGAAACAGCCCGAGAGCAAAGCGGAGGTGCTGGCACAGCCAGCGGGGACGGACGGATTCAGGGCAGGATGGACGAGCCACACATGGCCATAAATAAATAATGAGCCCTCCGACACACGGATGGTTTATCCTCAGAAAAGCTGCGGAAGCAGCTTCACCAGTGATGCTCACGACTGGATTCCTAACGGGCGATTAATGCTCAACCACACTTGGATGGGTTTAGCCCTGGAAGGGAGAAGGGGCCGTAACCAGCGGCGCCCTGTCCTTGCCCCAGCCCCGCTCTGCCCTGCCAGGCTGGGCTTTGCAGCTCGGCAGGTCGCCCCCGAGCACACTGAATTATTGAGAATTACTGCCGCTGAGCAGCAGCAGCAGCAGGATTGTGTCTGGAGACAGACCGCGGCATGAATCCCGGCCGGGAGCCCTCGGGAAGCAGTGTCAACACAACGCCTCAAATGAGGAATCACATTGTAACGTGGAGAGGGGGACACTCCAGGCACCTCCTGACAAAACGAGTGGGGAATAAATCAGGTTGTGGTACTCACGGCTGTGGCATCTCTGTGTGTCACGCAGGTAAGGGATGCGGGCGGGCTGGACCCGC
>VXAK01009528.1:106091-126390 GCA_013399435.1 Arenaria interpres
GCTCCCTTCAGATATTGAAAGGCCGCTCTAAGGTCTCCCCAGAGCCTTCCCTTCGCTCCCGAACCCTGACTCTTCTCAGCCCTCCCTCTCCCATCGCCCAAGAGCCGCCCCGTGGGGAGCAGGCAGGGAAAAGGGGGTGTTCTGCTTTACACATTTCCGTCAATAACAGAACCACTCGATTTATCAGAGTGAAAAGACACCAAAATAGCAAACTCAAATATGGATTAGCCTTAATTAAAACTGTCAGAGGTTTCGGCTCCGTAGCTGAAAAGGGAGCTCGTGCCAAGATGCGGCATGCTCAGCTCCCAGCCCGGAGTGACTATTTAGGCTGGCTTTAAAAATGTAGGCTGCTGAGGAAGCTGTCAAGCTGTTAGGGAGAGTGCCGGGAGCAGGCGAGAAGGGCTGGCTCGCTAGACTGCTACGCCGATAGCCAAGTGTTGCTCCGTGTTTCCCAGACCTCCTCCCGCAGAGCAGTAACGCCGCGCTGCCCTCCCCGAGCATCCCCGGGGTGGCCCCAGGCCGGACGCCCCCTCCTACAAACTCCCCACGAGAGAAAAAAAAAGCTCAACGTTTCCCTCGCCTCCCAAAACATGAGATTTGGATTCCTACTTATTCCCCGTTTCCACGGGGACGGGGGGCCTGGCGCTCGCCTGGCACCGGAGCAACCGGCTGCGAAGCTCGCAACAGAAATGACAAGCCCAGACAGACTTTCCAGCCTCAAAACCCATGTTATATTTATGAGATCAGTCCACCTGAAACCTGGTTTTCCCTTGAAGACTACGTTTCCCTTCTCGGCCTCCCCTTCCCAGGCTTGTCTTGCCACTCAGCAGCGCTGAGAAATAAGATAAACAGGAATGTGATACCAACCGTGAACTGCCGGTTCTGTCGTCGCCGTTGTGTCTACACACGGGAACAGAGGATTGGAGGAAGGGAAGAAACAGGAGGAACAGCATGCAAAAAAAGGGAAAATGGAAAAAATGGAACAGATAATATATGAGCAAGCTTTCAAAGAACATTGCGTGACAAGCAATAATAAAATGAAAGGCAAAAAGCATTTGAAGTGAGTTGCACTGTTTAGAAGACATGCCTCCAGTTCAAAAGCTATGAGCCTGAGGAAAACAGTAAATTTTGCTCTTTTTCCAGGACCTTGCCAGGACAATTACTGGTGGTTGCAAAGTCAGGGGAACAGGAGACGGGGGAGAACACCGACACCAACGCTTTAGTTGGCAAGGACCAAAACAGAAGCTCAAGACCAGGACAAAGAGCCAACACTTGGAACACAGCTTTTACGCATTCAAACATTGCCTCCACCAAAGGGCTAGTGGCCAGGGCCTGGTGCTTGCCCACATCTCCTCCTTCCTCTACTGCGGGAGCCTCCAGGCTCGTCAGAGCCTCCGAACCCAGACTTTCAGAGGTGGCCAGCCATGGGAATTGTGAAAACGAGAAATTGCACGTCTGGTTCCGAGGGTGTGCGTGGCCTTCGGCCTCGGCTACGGCGAGCCACGCACCCGTGAGACGCCCGGATTTCTCAGTGCAAAAAACACTGTTCCATCACGGGCAAATGCAGGGGGGAGCGACCAGCCCCTCCATCGCAACAGTTAACTGGTTAACAGCTATTGCTCATTAAAATGTAGAGGTTTTTGGTCATCAGCCTGAAGCTGACTTCACTGCCTGTGTATTGCACCCCACGGGACATCTCTGGGGGCGGCCGCCTTGCCCACGGAGGGACGCTTCATCTCAGGGGTCTTTGGAACTGGCAAGTTTAAAGAGCGACCCAAATCTGAAGGCTTTTCCTGACAGTGGCCTCGGTTATTTCCTCTACACCGATACGCCTAAACCCCGTTTGTTCCCATTGTCCAAATTACGGGCTTGTTCAGTTGTTGAGACTCTGAAGTTTTGCTCTGGCTCTACGTGCTGGGTGATGCTGTTGCTTTAGGGGGACGGCTCCTCCCAACACAGCCCTCACCGCGGGTCCCTGCCGGTGGCTTCGAGCGCCAGCGGAGCCCCGGTTCCCCCCTGCTCCCCCGGGTTGGATGCAGGCAATGTTCCAATGAGTAAAACGGCACGGGGACGTGCGGAGAAGCGCTCTCCCGCCTCGTTCTGCGGAGCAGCCCGGAGCTTGAGTTTTGTCGTTGCAAGAGCAGCCAGTTCCCATTGGCGTTTCCCCTCATTCCCGTGCTGCCCGGGGGGGCCGGGGGCCCGGACACCCCTCCGGTACCGACACAGCAGTGGAACCAGCAGGACCCCGTCCCTGGGCAGTTTAGCTGGGGACAGCCCCGGTCTGACTTTCTGAAGCACCAGTGAGGACAAGGATCATACAAGGAATACACAGTACTTACAGATACAAGGTCTACATGCTTTCATTACCAAAGCAAAACAAATAAACCCTGCGCAATTTAACAAACTGCACCCAGCTTTGCATTAGCAGGTTATCAAGCCCTCGTTAGCCTGTTTCCACTGCCAACGGGTTCTCGTCTTGGCCATCAAATCTAAGGCACGCCTCCCAGCGCCAGCGCTTGTTCTCCGGCCGGGGGCTCTGGCGGGGGCTGCAAGAGGAGCCCTCAGAGCGGGGAGGGGAACAAGAGCGGGGGCTGCTCTTTGGTTTCGGGCAGCAATCCCCCAACGATGCCTCCTTTTAACCCAGCAAATGGTGAAGGGGAAAATGGCGGTGAAGGCGGGGGGAAAGTTGTTGTTTAGAAAGGGCTGGAAAACTGAGTATTAATTCCTGAGATAGCATCTTGGCATCTACCAATAGTCTCAATTTACTGTCTTCCTGTAATAAAAAAAGTTACGTCAGCTTTTACGCTAAATAGAGAATCTGCCGAAAGCAAACTGGGATTCACGTGCTGGAAGAGATATTAGTCAAGGAACAGTGCAAACTGGACAGTGCAGCTCGCTTCCCCGGCTGGGGACAGAGACCCACAGGTTACAAAAAATAAAGTTCTCAAGCGGTTGTAAGTGCGAACAAATATCCAAGTCAAACAACATGTTGGCTGCAGCTGGAATGACAAAGTTATGATTAGCAAATGGTTTGGATGGTTGCAGTAGGAAACACAGACCGGTTAAAGTTTAGCGGGAGTTTTCTGGAAGTCCGTTTCAGCCCCGGGGTCTTCCTCGAGAAGAAGGACCGTGTGCGCACAGAGTGCTCCAGAGAGGAATAATCTCACGTTAAAGCACGGCGAGGGACGCCCCCGCCACAGGGACACCCCTACAGCCCTCGCAGGGCGCAAGGGAGAAAGGTCACGCTCGCTTCGCTAGGAAATTCAGGAATTCAGGTAAAACTGCGCACGTCCCCAACCCCACGCACAGCGAGGAACGGCCCCGGCCCCGCGACGCTGCTGCTGGGACAACCCATCATTTTAAGATGGATGGGCTAACTTGAAATGTCCTTCCCCGAATTCCAGGTGCCGCTGAGGTACTGAATTGCATTGGCTTCTACTTCACTGCCAAGAAGAGCCACGTTTCTATGCTGGACCAGGCAGACATCACCCCAGAGATCAGACTTCTGCCCAGATCCTAGAAGAAAAATCATCACTTCTCCTCACACGGGGACCGACAAGAAAGTCCTCGATCTGTGTCTGACCTCGCCAAGGCTGATGGAAGCCAGTGAAAGGCTCTGCCGTCACCAAAAAGCCCCGTTCTGGTCCCGAGCAGCAGCCGCACAACCGCAGGCAGCCGATGGCCATCCTTTACAGCGACCGGCTGGTGCCCAAAGGGGCTGTTTCACAAGGTGCAGCAAAGCAGGGGACATAGAGAGCACAGGAACCAAGAGGCTCAACGTGATACTTTCCATCTTAAGATAAAGACAAAAGGCCTCCCTTCCTGATTTTAATCTCTAAGACATCCAAACATGCTGTATGGGGAGCAGTAAAACAGCGCAATGGGCCTCCAAAACCTACGCGTAGATAAATTCACCAGAGGACTGGTTTTTAGTTAAAGAAGGTACCTGAGATTGGAACCACTGGCCTCTCTAGAGCTGCACATTTCACTTCACGGGGATTTCTGGGCAGCTGGTCCTGGGCAGGGAGTTTCGCCCGGCCAGCTCTCGAGCAAAGATGCTGCCACACGTCATCCAGCGATGCAGATGGTGTCACCCGCCAGCAACGACAACTCGGACGACACCCGAGTTTTAGGCGCTCACCACTTCATTAGGCAGCTACACAAGCACACACACACACACCCCTATACACGTATTTATAAAATCACTGCACGGAGGCAGCTGGGCGACACGTAGCTGAGTTACCAGCTCCATCGCGCTGCCGCCTCCTTTTTTCAAATGGATTCTCTCCAATTTCAAACTGTTTGCGGAGGGTGACAGACTGGGCCCTTTAAACTCGGCCGTAATTAGTCCGCAGCCTCAAACAGAACGAGCACGATGGAGGAATATTAAAACCCCGGCAGCAAGATTGAATTGGCCAACTCGAGCGGCTGAGCTGCAGCCCCGCAGAAGCACACGACGCACCGCAGCTCAGAAACACACAGCGACTGTACTGAGAGCTACAACGGCACATCACCCCAAGAACGGCAAAATGGGGATTTTTTAAAAAAAAAATTAAAAAGGTATCTTTCAAGCATCTTTTAAGATGCTTTCTGAACTGAAAGGAGAAGGCTGACCTGGGGAGCTCTTCTCCTTTCTGGTTTTCCCGACTGCCTGACATTTAGTGACCGGGGTGAGCACGAGTCCCCTCATGCTGCTGCTTTGCCAGCAGCCTCAGGGAGCAGCGGGCAGCGTTATAAACGGGATTTCTGCTCTGTTTCGGGTCCTTATGGTGAGTGAAAAGCCCTCGGGAACTCCCCATCCTTCCCGCTGGCCGTCAGCACGTCGGGAGCGGCTGAGGGCGAAGGGGCTCCACAAACCCCCAGCGTGGAAAAGCCCCGCAGCCCCCTCCCTCGTCAAAAGCTCTGGGGCAGGAGGGGTGAAGATGTCCCCCAAGTTACGATTCTCCACACCAACCCTCCGAGCGGCAGCCCTGGCTCGGCTGAAAGCCTTTGTGTCGGGGCGTGCTGCGACGCACCCCGGAGACGGCGTGATTTGCCGACCAGATGTTCCACAAAAATCATGGCAATCTGTATGGAAGTTGTGTGCGACAGGAATAAAAATATTCCAAAATTAGTGCTGCGGCCCCAGCTACGCCTTTTTGTGGTTTTCCATACGGGTCTGCCGGGATTTGGGGTTTATTTCAATCCCAACCTCGCAAACACTGAACCTGCCCAGGGTTTCCTGCAGAAGCTCCCTCTGCCCTCGCTCTCCTCGATCCACACCTTTTCTGCCCAGCAAAATGATGGTTTCTGCAGCAGTTACGCGGCACCACCACCCGTGACACCAGGCGTGACAGCACCGTGTCCGCTGCTCACTGGACACGGTACTAAAAGACTGCATTTTATTTCATTTTATTTTCTGTAACGGGCCTGTCAGCTACTCTCTCTCCCTTTATTCCCTTTAATGCGGTCACATCCCGGATGAAAATGTCAGAAGAGTGCACTATCATCTTTAAATTAACTTGACATTTTACCGGGGACATGCAGAAGCTTCAGCGGAAAGCAAAAGTTAAATAATAAATAATTTGGGGGAACAAATCCCTGGGCTGAGTCTCTGTTCGGTGGCACCAAGCGCAGGAGAAGCCCGGGGGCTGCGGTGACCTGCGTGGGCATCTCCCAGGGGCCGCTGGGGAAAACGGGGAGAAAAAGCTGTAAAAACACCCAGAGGGACAGGCTGGAGCCGCCCACCCCCCCGTGCTGGGTTTGGCTGGGGAACAAGCCGAGTGTTTCCTAATTATGATTAAACTCCCCGTGAACATCACCGCCACCAGCATCACAAGCAACCTCAGTGACCAGAAGCAAAGGCTGATTCTGTGGGTACCAACGCACTTCAGCGACGCCCCCGCTGCCTCCTCACCCCCCGAGACCACCGCAAGGTAATTTGGGCAGAGAATGACTTTTGTGGCATTCCTCCCACCTTTGGGGATTTCTGCTGGGACAAGCCCCGTGTCCCTGGAGGTTTTTCACACAACCAGCTGCAGCCAGAACAGACCCAGCTTCTACTGCAGATCAAACCATCATTTCCCTCATTTCGAAGAAAATTTCCTGGCAAAAGTATTGATGCTTTGAAAAGCTCCTACACCATTTCTCCTCAAGGACTTTGGATTGCTACACACCATGATTTCGTGGGATAGTCACACTCATCATCCACGAGCAGCTCCCGCTTTGGGGCTGGCTGATTTCTCAACACCTTCTGCTCAAACCGAGCTCGCTTCCTCCTCCTTATAAAAAAAACAAACCCAAAAACCAAACAAGCAGCCACAGCATCGGCTCGGTGCTTTCCAACCCAGTTCATCCAGAAGGCACGAGCATCCCTGGGAATTCTGAACCTAAATCCCATCCCTGTGACGTCTCAGCCCCCTGAACACACACACACACACACACACACACACACACGCTAGAAGATAATTTAAGGGATCGGTGGGGTTTAAAATACGGTGTGAGATGGCATTAAAGAGAGCCCAGGCTGGAATCTGTCACCTCGCCACTGATCCTGCTGCAGGACGGGCAGCGGGGGCTTGGCAGGGTGGGCAGCATCCAACGCGAGGCTGAAGTGCTGGTAACGCTCGTGTCGCAGCCCCGAGACCCCCCCTGAAACCCGTCTGTGGAGAACGGGTGAGAAAGGCAGATCTGCACCCACAAAGGAGGCTGCGGAACCGGGGTGCGGGGGGGTCCGTGCCAAGCAGGACCAGAAGGCAGCAAGGGGATGCTCGGAAGGGCAGGCTGGAAAGCTCCGCTCCGTGCCCCAAGACGAGGGCTTTGCTATTATTAAGAACCTTTATCTCCCCGGAAACAACAGCTGTCCAAACCCAGCATTTCAAGGAACGACTCGAGGGGTAATTCAAATTATGCAGCTTGCTCTCCTGTATCATATTGTACATCTTAATGAACAAAGCCACAAGGACAATTTGAGCTGATAAAAAAAGGGCTCGCCAGCGATAACAGCCGAAACGCCGCAGGACGGTCGGAATATCAATGCCGTTGGAGGGTACAGGAGAAAGATCAAGCTGTCACGCAGGACATCTTCAGGAGCACCTACGCTGGAGCCGAGCACCAGCGACAGGGGAAGAGCTTTAAAGGTCGGGCTGTTTTGGAAACTCTACCGCTGCTCGGCTTTTCCTTCTCCAGGAAAAAAGCAGAGGGCAGCTTTTCAGCGATCTGCCCCCAAACCTCCCTGCCCTAAAACCACTCCATGGCTCAGCCTTCGTCGGGCAAGTCTCCCGGAGGATTTGACCCCAGGCAAGCGAGAGGGGCCAGTAAAGGGACCCTTCGCTGCAGGAGGGTGAGGGAGGGACCGGGAGCACAGTCGGTGGGATAAGCCAGATAAGCCTTTGGGACGCTGTTCTGTTTGAGAGTCTGAGTAGGGGAAAATGACTCCAGACGAAGTTATCTCCAATAACTCAAAAAGACTGCTTCCAAAAATGTAATTTCCTCGGGGCAGCTGCTAGAGACGACAGCAGACCCACAGCATGAGCTTCGGATGTAGAAACTGTTTCCGAGCAGGTCTCTCCCTCCCTTTTTTTTAAAATTAAAACAAGACAACTGCTTCTCAGCACTACTCTGTGGTTTCAGGGGACACGAACCAGACTAGTATTATATAAGAAGTAGGGGGAAAAAGGCAAAGCAAAGCAGATTTCCAGTCCCCCCTGACCCTGAGGAGCTGCTCTCAGCCCGGCTGACGGCAGCCCCCCCGCTCACCCCCGGGGAGAAGGGACACCCCCTCTGCTACCCAGTGCTGCTGCCGCGCTGCAAGAGCATCTCAGCGCTTCGGTGATGATGGGAATTAAGGCATCAATTGTCTCTTGAGGCTTTAAAAAGTGTTTCAACACCACTATGCTATGTAATTCTAGAGATTATGTTAATTTGACCTAATTTTTTCCCGGCTCCAAAGTCTCTTAACTATTGAAGAGCAGAAGTTCTGCCGCTTTGCACCGCCTGGTTGCTGGCTGGAAAACCTCAAACCAAGACACAAACACAGAAAGGAGGGAGGCGAGGCCTCAGCTGTCCGGTGTGGGAGAAGCTCAAGGAATCGTGGGCAGAAGATGGGAAGATGCACGTCAAGAAGATTCAGCGATAGCTCGGCGTCAGGAAAGAACACAAAAACTTCTCTTATTGGCACTAACTAATCTTCTTCCTACAGACCGTGAGCAGCAACTGCCGGAATCAGTGAACAATATCACATTTTCATTACGTTTCCAGCCTCTTCAACAGTTCGAAGCCTGTACAGATGGGCACCGAGGAGATGATGGAGACCCACCTGCCAACAGGATCTCAGCAAGCTTTGAGTTTTAGCTCCTTCATCCCTGCAAACCCAGGTGTGAGAAAAACGGGACAGCCCAGAAATGGCTGGGAAACGTCACCCCAGAAGACCACCTGCCCTGGAGACCATCGGCCCTTCCTTTGCATGTCCAAAGCAAACCTGTAGGAGACTTCAGGAGGGATTCCTCACAGCTAGAGCCCCCCCAGCTGTAGCTGTGGGGCTGCTGGGCAGTTCTTGGGCATCACTGGCTCCTCAGTGAGGCAGAAACCCTCGGGCTGGGGCCATCCCCAGACCAGGTAACAGCAGCAGAAACGGGCTCGGGCAGGAGTGCTGGTGAGAGCCACTCCTCACTTGGAGAACTACTCACTACTGTTCTTCTTTTTCATAGGAAAAAGCCAGAATACTACTGCGGAGGAGAGCCTAGAAGCCACCGAAAATTCCCAAACAATTTTCAAGGCTTGTGGCAGAGGAGCAAACAGCAAAACTGCTGTTTTTGATGAGCAGCCCCTGCTCGGGAGCCCGACCCGACAGCGTGCGCTTCGGGAGCCGGTCCGTGGCGTTATCCCCACGATAACGACCCAGTTCCCGGGAAAAGGACCATCCTCAATGTTCCCAGGCACCGACAGCAACACACCGGGGTCAATCACGCACCAAGACAAACTCTTCCCTTCAGCCTTCCAAATGTCACTGGAAGCATTAACCCATCACCGTAAACCCAAGGGAAACTGTACGTACGTCCATGTACACTGAGACACAGGGGATCGAGCTTCTCTGCAAACGGCTCGGAGGGAGACTCTAATAAAGTCTGAAACCTACTGTGAAATGAAAGCTGGTTAAGAAAACGAGAGCAGAAATAAATGAACAAACTGCAAAATGGGGAAGGGATCCCGGCAGAGCGTCCCAAGCATCCACCCTGGGGTGCCTGGAGCTGGGTGCGACTGAAAACCACCTGGAGGGAGGAAGAGGGGGAATGGCAGGGGCTGGAGAAGACGATGGTGGATGGCGGAGGGCGCAGCCGCGGCGCGAGGTAAGGCACGTCGGCAGAGAGACTTCCCCTGCTCCTCCACGCCTGCGGAGTCTGCCTCGGCTGCAAAAACCTCAGGAGGAAAGAAGCCACGAAACACCCTGAGCAGGACAGTTAGAGTCAGCCCAGCAACGTCATAAAAGCAAATAAAAGGTGAAGGCATTTACAGAGGGGATGGTTCACAGCAACAATAAACAGGATGCCATTAGCCTCCCAATGGTCCGTTCTCACCTTCGCTTTGTCACCTCCACCTCAAAATAAAGAAAAAAAATAAAGCAAGCAAAAGCAAAAGCACAAGCAGCAGTTGGAATAGAAAAGATCAGCGAAATGACGATGCAAATGATGACAAAGAAAGCAGAAGGGCCTGGCCCATGGGTGGAGAGAGTCGGGTCTCGTGAGGAGGTATGAGGGATGTGTGGGACAGAGAGAGGTGGCTCGCCATCGCCTGGTTGGGTTTATTCACCTTTTCTCGCAAGACAGGGAAAAACCAAAAATGCTAAAAGCTGGCTCCTCAAAAAAGGTCACAGCGACGGTGTCGTACCGACCCACTAAAAACGACTGTTGGGGTTCACTCTTCGGGGGGAGCGGGGCGGGGGCTCAGCACCGAGACAGACCAAATGCCCGGGCGGGAGAGAAAGCATCTCCCGTCACATCGGGGGAATTAAATTACCAAGGACCAAACTTTCTGCTTCCGAGTATGAATTGCTCAGAAATTGCTACTGATGGGGTTGAGGCTGCAACAACTGCCCGTATTAAATGAGCCGTACGGCTGTTTGTGTCCTTCCTTGGAACGCACCCAATATTAGCCACCAGTAACTGAATTAATCGCTTTTTCTGCCGCAGCAATTCCCGCCTTCCAGAACCACCTGCAGTAAGGACTACCCAACTCGTCGACCTGCTGGACAAGGACTTGCACAGTATTGGGGAGGGGGGGTGTATTTCATTTTAAAAAAAAATATTTCGAGTGATTTGTTTGTTGTTTTTCCCCAGGCTTCACGCTCTGCTTATATACATAAAAGACAATAAACATTCAGGACATTTCCAATGGTTATGAAGGTACCGTACCTGTGATGGTGGTAGGGATGGTGGTGGTAGTGGTGGTGGTTGTTGTGGGAGGAGGGATAGTTGTGGGGGGATCTGGATAAAATATAAAAAGGAAAATAATAAAAAAGCAAATTAAGAAAAAAACAAGCAGAACACAACAGCGGTCAATCGTGATCAGAGAAAAACAAGGACGCAAAGAAGCAGCGCGGTTGGGGGATGCCCTTCCTCCTCCGCAGCCAGGCGGGGGCTGCCCGGCCCTGGGCACGGCGGGGGCCAGATCCTCCGCTGCCGGGCACGGCCCCCGGTGCCACCCGCGCCCCGGGACCCGCACCCAGACCCGCTCCAGCCGGAGAATCTGGCCCCCAAACTCCTCCCCCCCTTCTGGCCCTCTACAGTGCTAAAACAAATTAAAAAAAAAACAAACAAAACAACAAACAAACAAATAAAACCCAGCATAAATTAGTCAATGAGAGAGAGAGAAATGGGATGGGAGAGGCATAAGAAAAATAAACTGCAGGCTTTCCACAACAAAAAGAACAGTTCACGTGTAGGAGGAGAGACACGGCGGTGCGCGGCTGGTCCCCGGGGGGGTTCGGGCGAGGGGCCCCGCCGAGCTCCACGGGACGATACCCACCGCCCGGGGAGGCGCCGCGCTCTGCCCGGGGCCCTGCACCTCCTCCCTCAACGCTCGGCAGCGGGGTGCTACAAACTACTTGCAAGACAGTAATAAATACAAAGAAACGAGAGCATCGTTACTAAATACCGATTTCAAGCTATCAAGAACTTTAGCGAGATCTTCTAATTAAAAAAAAAAAAAAAAAGTCACTATTTTCCTGACAATTTCAGTTGAACGCTCCTGGTTTTTTGCTCCTGGGGCATCGTTTGTGAGAAACCCGGACCTGGGCACGCTCCTCCTTGTGACTGAACCCCTTCTGACGTACGTGACCCTCTGAGACCCAAACGCTGCCCCTCTTGCGGCATTCCTGTTAGGGACAGGGCCACCTCCTCAGCAAAACTACCGGGCAGGAGAAGGTAGATGTGAGAAGACGTAAAAGAAAAAAAATCTGTATCGATGCCCAGATGATCAAACCGAATGCGCTAAGTAGTCGGGAAGACTTTGAACTACGGCTTCATTCGGCAATAATAGAGCATGAAACATTTCACGGGCTTTTGATTTTAGGTTTCCTCTGTAGCACGTCAACTTCTCGTCACTGACACATCTGCTGCTCTTTTATCTCCAAGCGAGCTCTCTCAGATTCCCTAATTAATCCAGCCGAACTTTAATTATATGCTGCACCTTTACTATATTCCATACAACTTCCCGAAAGTTCCGAAACATCACCTCAGAGTTCGCTCGGCCGTGGAGCACTGTTTTTTGGTGGAATTCTAAGCGGTTATTGCCCTTCCCCTGCCCCCGAAGCCTCCCGGTCCCTGCGCCTGGGCTCCTCGCTCGCCCGCAACTCACACGTGTCCCCCGGAGCCGCGGGACCGACACGGCTGGAGCTCGGCAGAACCCGGGGACAAAACTCCCCGGCTTTCACCAAACCGCGCGGGGACGATGCTGGGCAAGAGCAGAGTCCTCCTCCACGCAATAAAATAAAAAATAAAGGCCTTTGTGCTCATTGCGCTGGAAGCTTCTAGCAAAAGTGTCTGCCTGCTCCCACGGTGGGGAAAAGCGTGAAAGGGATTTTAAAAATAAAGGTGTTTTTGGTGCCAACGTGATTAGACATCCTCACAGCACGGGTGCGTCAGAGGGAGTGTGTTAAGCACAGTGGTTCTTGTGCCAGCCCTGGCTACTGGAGGCCGTTGGCACGGAAACCCATCCCTTTGGCACGGAGACGAGGGCATCCCTGCTCTCCCGGAGCTGTGTGGGGCCACGGCGCCGGACCACGGCTCTGCCCTGCCTGCGGCTGCTCCCCGACACCCCGGGTCCATAGCACCCCGCTTCCCACCTTAAGGTGACCTGGAGGAGCTCCTCGAGCCCCGTCTGCAGCCGGGCACGTCCTCCCACCAGCTCCCACCCGGTGCCTCCAGAGATGTGTCTCCACAGACAAATTCCAGTGCGGACAGAGTACCTGCCGCCTCGTGGTGGGGAAAGGTGCCTGGGGCTGGAGACGTACGGGCGAGAGCGGGACGCTGGGTCCTGCAGGAACACCCCGAGGTGGTTCTGCACCAGGACGATGGTTCTGTACCTCCAGACGATGGCCACAGCCCAACCGCTTCCTCCACACCGACACCTCTGGATCTCTCCCTTTTAAACTCCGGGTTAAAAGGATTCTTTACGCTGCCCAGAGGGCCGGATCCTAGCGGGATGCTCCAAAACGTGCAGAAACTGGATGCGATGAGATGTGAAACCACCACCTGCCCACCAGCTCCTGACAGACCACAAAAAGCCCTCCTCTACACAGCCAGAACGTCTGCTGGATGCTTGAACTGGAGTCCACGGATCTACATCCCCTGGGAACCTGCATCTCCGTTAAAATGTGGGTGTCTCGGGTCCCCTCCTGTGGATTTAATCCCGGGGGGGGCAGCTCTGAGCAAGTCCCGAGCGGTCTAGTTCTCGCCCACATCTGAAATGCAGGATAATTAACAACACGAGAGCTCGTATGCGCTGTAAATCCCGGGTCAGCAGCGTTGGTGAGGGTTGATCTAGCGCTCACTCGGGCCAAAGCAGGTCCTTAAAACCCTACAAGGAGTGAAATCAGCTCATCTACAGCCCCTTTCCGGCAGTAGCCTTCCACAGCTTTAATCTCACGGGGAACCGCTCGCCTCCTATTTCAACTCCTTTATTGCTTCTCCACAACAGCAGTAGTTTCTTTAAACATCGATGTAAACAAGGTTTTTCCCATGAGCACACAAATTACTCCATCATAAATGCGTATCTGACTTCACTGAGTGAACTGGAGGCTTTTGGAGCCAGAGGCACTGGAAAACTACCCGCAGGATGGGGAGGAGGGTTCAGTTTCAGCTCAAAGCTGCGGTTTGGGTATTATCTGCAATCTTGGGGCAGGTTTCTAAGACTGGGCGTAAAACGGCTCCCGTGCGAGTGGCACGTGGACAGGCGATGTCACTATTTATCTGGAGCTGAGCGAGTCCAAGGGAATTTGGGCTGCAGAGCTTCCAGCGGCCGCTGCTCGGAATGAGCCTCAAGCCAAGGGAAGTGACTGTCCCAGCCCAGGGACAGGCAGTGCCCCCCGCGAGCTCAGCCCGGCCACGCCATCACCACCCTCAGCAGAGAAACCTTCAAGAGGCAGCCCCGGGGAGCTGCGCATCATGAAACTGGGGGCTCGCTCCTCAAGCGCCTCCTGAACCTTCATGATATGCAACGCCTCGTGACAGGAGCACGGGGTTTAAAGCAGCGGCAAAACAACGCGGAGGAACCGAAAAATTAAAGGAGGTCCTTAATAGCACTTTAAAAAGCTGCTGAGGCGTGTTTTAGCGTCTGCTCAGCCACCACGGATAGGCTAAGACAACTCATTCCTCCAGTTTATTTACTGGCTCGTAATTACTCGGGGATGTTGGCTGATTCTTCCGTAATTTAACTTGCTAAGGGAAGACCTGGAACCCCCCCCGCCCGGACCGTTGCCGAAGACACTGGAGGAGGTATTACCAAAAGGAAAAGGAGTTATCAGGCCAGAGAACTTCCCAGTTCTCCCCGTGCCCCTGCTCTGGCTTTTCCCTGGGCTCTTCCTGGCAGCAGGGAGCGCCGGGGGAGCCCCCCGGAGCATCTGCTCCCCGAGCCCCACACACCGAGAGTCCCAGCAGCCAAAGAAATGGTTTTCCAGCCCCTGCCCCGGCCCGCTGTAACGCAGAGGTGGCGGGAGCTGCCGGGAAACCTTGCGTTAAGCAAAACGTTAAGGTCTGTCAAAGCTTTCCGAGCGCGGGATGTCGCAATTAGGTGTAAAGGAGTCTAGAAGAACGGTGGTTTTTCTCACGTACCGTATACAAACAGCATGTAATCCGCATGTGATTTCCCCACCGCGTTTGAAGCCTCACAGCGGTATGTACCATTATCTGTTTTGTTTAGGTTACTAATGAGAAGGTTTGAACCAGACACTACAACGTGTTGAGGCATCTCATCATCTACTCTTAACCACCTCATGTCCGTAGGCCTACAGAGGAGGGAGAAAAAGAAACAGTCACATTACTATTTTCCTATGGTAAAGATGGCATCTTCAATAGTTCATCCACAGACAGAAAGCCCAAACCAAGAAAAACTGTAAAGAAATAACACATACTTTTTTTGCACTACTCAAGCCCAGATGCTGTCGGGCTTCCTCAATTTAAATTTATTTTAACCCAACAGGAAACTGTATCCAGACCTTAAATTTTCTGAAAACACTAATGCAAGCAGGAAGAAAGTTCATTAGTGGTTAATCATTCGCTTATTCAGAAAAACCTGAAACCTTTGAGGCTACGGACTCAAGCTGCGTCCACCGGGTGCTCAGAGTGCAGATCTGGACAGCAAGTGGCAGAACGAGTACGTTTTTGTCAAGTTTGAGCCCTTCCCCAAGGCCACCAGCCCGGCGGCGGCCGTGCCGCTCCCTGAGAGCGCTTCGGCTGCCGGAAGAGAGGGTGGTCCTTCTCCTCTCCCCCATCCCGCCTGGCACGTCCCTCCCGCACCCCTTTGCCTGCGGAACCACAGGGAGAGCTGGTTGGGGAGGGAAATGAGCCTGGTTTGGTCGAGCTAGTAAAGGAAGTGCTGCGGGGCTTGGGGGGTGGTGGTTTTTTTGAAGTAGCGTTATTACTATAGACTTTAGGCAGCAGCGAGGGGACAGATCAGCTGCAGGGGGGATGTGCTGGGAGCTCGTCCCGCTGGAGGTGTCCCACAGCTCGGGCTTTTCCTACCATCCCACCAGCAGACTCCTAAAGCTTCGCCATCCCAGCCCCACAGCTGGAAGCCCGTGGGGCAGGGGATGCTGCCGCTGAGCTGGGTTTGGGCATGGGCTCGGTGGTCCCCTCCCTCCTCGTCCCCAACGCCCGAGCCACAGCCACGGGCAGCAGCGGCTCTTTAACCTCCATCGGGGCGGGGGGAAAGGGCTTCCACGCTCCTGGCTACGGTTTCCCAAAGGCTATTCCTGATTTTGGAGTCCCTAGGCTTCCCACGCTGCCCGTTCCTCACCCTGGGGGTCCTCAAAGTGACTGTTTCGGTACCTTCCCACTTTTGTCATAGTCTTGGGGTTTTTGTGTCTAGCCTAACAAAATACCCGTGTTAATACCGAAATAGAAATTTCTACTCTCTGGTCTTTTGTTTTCCTCTGAGCTTCCCTCCCCCGATGTTTACGTTGCTCAATTTGGCAGAGCAATGATTTTGTTTAACTGGAGAAACATCCCTGTTCGTCTTACACCTCTGTAAAGGATTTTGTGAAATCTCTTTGTCTTAAAAACGTAAAGCTAAAGCCACAGCCCATCATATCCCTGCGTATTTTCTTGGGCTCTGAGAGACACAGGTGAGGTGACCTACATAAGCGAATTCCTAGCCCGTTACTGGCATCACCGTAACGCTAAGCGGCAGGCTGCCGGGGAGATGCCTCTGTCTTATTTAACGTGTGTACGTCTTACTCATAGCCTGGAAGGAGAAAAAGTAAAGCAGCCTATTCATTAAATTCCCAGGTGATGGCAACCGGGAGGAACTGCGGTTACCCACGAGAGGAGGAACCCAAAGGGGCCCTGAGCGGGGAATCGATATTAAAACGGGATTTGGCAGGGGACGAGCCGGTCTCTAGTGCGGGGGGAAGGAACCAGCCTCGTGCCTGACAGAAGAAACTGGGAAGGAGGGATCAGTAACTGGTTCTGGGGCGGCAGAGGAGGGGGGCACCCCAGGGCTCCTCGCCGCCCGGCGCTGACACCCTGCCTGCCGCTGCCAAACTGGGGGGGCTCCCAGTTCGCCCACACCTGCAGCGGCTTCCTCAGCTCTGGGCACGCTACCGGGGAGACGCTGACAGGCTGCGGGGATGTTTGCAGAGATCTTATGAACATGATGAAAATAAAAAAAAAAAAAAAGGATAGTAAATACTTGACAGCCATAAATCCAAGTGGAAGAGAAAGTATTTTTTAAAACAAAATAAAAAGTCGACAAAACTTAAATTAGAACAACAATGGAAGTGGGGAAGAAAATCTACCCTCCCTTGCCAGGATTTTCCTGATGCCTAAATTTCTTCAACCCTGTGGGACAGCCTCGAGGGCACGGGCGAGGAGAAGGAGTCAAACTGGCAGCTCATAAAAGCCACACGGGGCACCAAACGGGAGGACCACCACCGCCGGTGGACAGGAGCAGACAGACAGACGGCCTTACCTGGGGGCTCTCACTTCTACAAGTGCTCAACTCCCCGGTGCCAGCCGAACGCCAGCGACCGGCACCGCACCGGGGTTCGGGAGTAACGGCACCCGACGGGCACCCACGCCATTCCCTGGGGAAGAGGGGTCCAGCTGGGGGAGTCCCTTCTGCACCCGAGGGCTCGGTGGCCGGGAAGAGCTCTCCTGGGAGCCCTTCCAGCAGGAATCCCGCAGCCCCGGATTAGACAGGAATAAACACGCACCAAAACAAACGTTTTAAGCGTGCAGCAGGTGCCCGGGTGCAGGAAGCATCTCTCTCCCTCACGCTGGAACATCGTCTTCGCAGCAGAGAATGGCACATCGGGTGTCTGCAACAGCAGCCGAGGCCGAGCGAGGTCCCTGGGCTTTTGTGGCACGGCCCCGGCCCCCTCCGGGCAACCTGCTCCGTCCCGGGCAGTGGCCGACTTACTGTGGTTTTCCAAAAGCTGCGCAGGTCAGCTCCAGCGGCTCCCCTTCTCTCGTCAGGCCTTGCACCGGGTAATTCTGAGAAACCCGCACTTGAGGCTTATCTGCAGGACAAAAAACACGGTGCGGTGAACCCTCCCGTCAACGGGGCCCGAAGGCAGCCCCCCCATCCCCTCCCCTCCTGCGCGGGCAGCCCCCGAGCCGGGGATGGCGTCCCGCTGCTCCGGGTTTATCTCCCAACTGGCTCGGGCTCCAAGGAGCTCGTTTGCCTTCACGCCGAGGTGAAGCCGGAGATATTTGCGGCGCTCGGAAGTGATGGGTTTTATCGCGTGTCATATATTACTGTAGGACAAGACGCGGCGCCCGCGCATGTTAATAGGTTGGGCTTTACAAGAGACGCTTGTGAGAAACGGGGAGAGAAGCCGCAGCCACGGCTGCTTTTGTTGAAACAACAGAAGATCTTATTTCCTCCAAACGAAGCTCTTCTAAATCCTAAAATAAACACAGAGAATTAAAGCATTTACAGTTGGGGAGCCAGCGCAAAAACACCACTTCAGTAAGACCCTGCAGGAAAAAAAAAGAAAAAAAAAAAAAAAAGAGCCAAACTGCAAACCTGGAGTCCACAATTAAAAAATTCATTACCTCCTACAACTGAAACACAGATTAAAACCGCAATCTAAGCTGTAGCTAAAATGTTATCAGCGCAAGAAATCAATTCAACGCCACAAATGCCATTAAGCCATATATATTTTTCAGGAGTTTACTCAACTGTAAGGAACAAAGGAAGGCAAAAAATCAGTATGCATAAAGGTTGAAAGCATTTAAATGTTTCTATTTCCTCTGAGAGTAACCGCTACCAAAAATATTGGCTTGCTGCATTTTATTAACTGTGTTTAACTCATTAACATGCTTCCTATGGAATAATAGAGATTAGGAACAAAAAAAAAACCCGTGTCAGGATTTAACCAATTTAAACTCTCATAATTTTCAGTAATGGAATAAGCTACACGAGTAAATCCTCTCCTGAGATGACTATACCACAAACATTTTATAAACTAATCCCCGTTACAGATGCCTCTGGCAGCGTGGGCTCTGCTGCTGGAGGGGCGGCAGCGGCAGGGGGGGACGGCGATGCTTTGGGGGTGTCCCACACCCCAGGATGAAAACACACCTAAGGCTTTGCACACGCAAAAAAAAGATGTGGAAGGGACCGGAATGTTCCAGCTGAGGAAGAAAAGGTCTGGGGCAGGAGGGTGAAGGAGCCTCCGAGCCAGAGGGGTCCTGGCCAGAGGGGTCCCTGGGGGGGGACAAGCAGCAGCCACCCCCGGGGAAGCACGGAGGGTGCTAAAATACTGCACGGAGCTTGGTGCGAGCCACCAGCGCTTACACACGGCGTAACGAGGGGCAGAGGAGTCACAGAGCCAGGATTACGCAGCCAGTAAATCACGAGCAGCGTCTTAAATGCTGGGCCCGGGCTCGGCACCCCCACTCACCATTCCCACCCCCCCGGCCATCTGCTCGCTATTTATTCTTTGCTTTGCGGCGGCACCCGGGCGCCCGCGCCAGGAACGGGGCTGCCCTTATCCCCCGCGCTGCGGAGCCCCACAAAACCTCTTCAGCCCCAGTGACAGGGGAACAGACCGGCGACAGTGCCCTGCGCCCGCAGAGCCTCCTGCCGCCGCCTCTCCCCCCCCTCAGCTCCCTCCTGCTCCCATTAGAGAAGTGCTGGTATTCCTAATGAGCTGTTTACCAGCTGACAATTACTTATGGAAATCAGGAGGAAGGCGCTGAAGGCTCCCCGTACTGAGAAGGAACCCGTAATGGCAGGAGGGAAGCCCTTCCCTCCGCTTCCAGCCCCTCGCTCTCCCTGAAATAAATAGAAAAAGCAGCAAAGTGACCCCGTACCCGGTCTGGACACCCAGAGATGTCACCTGCGAGAGCGATCTGGGCTTTAGCAGCACTGGAGCCTTCCCGATGGAGTTATCACAGCGAAGGTCTCTCCTCGGCAGGACTCGCCAGCGTCCATTCCGGCGAGCACCATAATGCTCGGGCCGGGCACCCAGGAGAACCCGCATCTTCATTAGGCTCATGGGATACCCAAAAAATTTCACTGGTTGCAACCGAGAAGGGTGGGGGTGTCTTTTTTCCTTTTTCGTAAGGATGAGCATTTGGACAATCTTCAGTTCTCTGTGCGTTGCCGGGTGTCCCAGCTCGAAGTCTGTTTTCTCCAGAGCACGGACTCCGTGAGCGGGGCTTTGCGAAAGGCCGAGCCCCCCGGGGTCCCGAGCTCAGTCCTACAGGGGACCGTGGCATTTAGTAGCCCACGCTGGTAAAGTTGTGATGACTCCCAAGGCACTTTGCCACCTATTAACCCCTTTATTAAACAGGCCGTGTTCTAGCGGTGATCACCCACCTGTGGCTGTGTAATCCCGGGCAACGACTACCTCGATGGCGATGCAGGGCACAAGGCAAGCAGCCGCCGAGCTTTGACCACCAAGCGCACCCCAGCCCTCCGAAACCCTCCACTTGGAACTTCATAACGTCACATTGCTGGATTACTACATAAAAATGCCCACTTGCACCTATGCATCCGAGCCACTACATACTCCACTGGCAGCCAATTAGATCTAACAACCCAAAGCTATTTCCTCGTACGCCTATTTCGAGCGGCTCAAAAAAACAGCCTAGTAATTTAATAAGGCACCTTTATTAAGCTAAATTCATTCAAAAGCTAAGAGTGATATACAAGGTTAAACAGCCGCAGTCTAAAGGTTACGCTGTAGCAGCAACCAATTTGAAAAACTTATTACAAACCCATTCTGCGTTTGATGAGATTTCTTTCACAACGGGCGCAGCGGGTGCCTGCGTGGGGGGGGATGGGACGGCAGCCTCGCCGGGGAGGGACAGCCTGCCCCGACCCGTGCCCCGGGCGTGGGCCACCCCGACCCCACGCCAACAAACACTCCTTACCCCTCTCCCCACCAAACAACCCGTATTTTCATCTCTCAAGCGACGGAGATGCTGAAGGCTCCTCCGGCTGCCACGTCGTGCGGGCGCTGGGTGGGCTCCGCGTCCCCAGCTGCTCCCACCGACCCCTCATGGCTGTAAAACTCTGTGGTTTGGAAGTTACCAACACACTCATAAATCATGGAATGGTTTGGGTTGGAAGGGACGTTAAATCCCATCCAGTG